>JACTAT010000048.1:3714529-3810444 GCA_014526335.1 Chrysaora quinquecirrha | reverse complement strand
CCCTTGAGGACCAAATACACTCACAGGGATATATGTGATGCTATATACCCATGTTTAACCAAGCAATAAGAATATTTTGATGGTGATCCGTATAATTACGATTTCCCTCATTTTTTAACCTACGACCTCCCATGTCTCGGAAAAGCCCCCTCGAATGGCCGATCACAACCCAGATTCGAAATCTACGCAAAAAACTGGTTTAGATAATGTAGGTCTCATAAATTCTACGCTCGGTTGGTGATGCTACCGGACTAATAGTACAACCTGATGGGCGAATTTTCTATGAATATTAAAAATTTTGAGGAAAATGATTTAACATATATATACCAGAGCAGGTTTGGATCAAGTTTATTTACATTAAGAGAAAGAAAGTAAAAGATAAAAATAAAGATGCATCATATAGAATTATTAGTAGATAATATAGCTGCAGCGAGAGTTATAGACTGCACTCTGATTCAAAAGGCAAAAAGAGGCAAAGTCTTGGATAAAGAATATGTGATGAGTGGTTTTTGTTTAGGACCGAGAGTAATATTGAAGATATCTACAGATGAACATGTAATACTGAATGATACATATAGCAGTGTTATTCTCTGGTTAAAGATGCTTTAACGGTGAAAGAATTAAATCTATAAAGAAAGGTTACAGTTCAAGTTTATTTGGAAGAAGAATATGCTAATATATGTTATTTATAAGAAAGTTGTCGAATGATTTGATTGACAGCATGAATGATTGACAACATCAATGATTGATTGATTGATTGATTGTGTCAAAAGTATTTAAGGCGGTTTTATAGGGTAGGTTTAGTTACTTTTAAATGAACAGCAAGGAGAAAGGAAGGAAGAAATTAAATGATGGAAGTTTTGAATAGGTTGAAAATTAACAATCTTCAAGATTTTAAATCGCAAATTATAGATATAGAAAATGAAGTACGCAAAATAATGGTAGTGCTAAAATCTCAAATAGTAGTTGTTCAAAGGGAAACTCAGTATTTCATAGCAGAATATGAAAGAAAATTTAAAGAAGAAGTATTGGCGATTAAAAGCGAGACAGAAGCTCTAAGGGTAGCTTATAATGAAATAAACGATCTCAATACGGAAAGAAAAGTTAAAGAGATAAGATTTAAATCAGATTTAGATGCACTGCAAGGAGGATTCTTTGAGCTCAAAAATATAGGGAAGAAAATTTTCAACAAACTTCAATTGAAATGAATAAGTTAATGGCGAATCCATCTATTGGAAGTGAGAAGATTAATGTTAGCTATAATGGAACTTTAATATGGAGATTGGATGATATGAATCAAAGAATGTATGATTATGTAGTATCACAAAGAAAGTCAAATTTTATACAAGTCCTTTTTTTCTCTTCTGTTCATGGATACAAATTGTATATGAGAATTTTATTAAATGGTGATGGTCCAGGTTTTGGAAAGTATATCGGCGTATTCATTGGAATTATGAAAGGACCTTACGATGCCATATTGACATGGCCAATGACAGGTAAAATAACGCTTTGCATAATTACTCAAATAGATGAATTTAATAATCATGAAGACTATTTCATGTGTGATAAGACAAGTAAAACGTTTCACACACCAGTAAATGAAGCTAATATACCATCTGGAAGTGTGAAGTTTTTTTCTGATTTCAAAATTGCGTGAATCAAGAGGATTTGTAGAGGATGATGTTATGTTTTTAAAAGTTTTGATGGACAGTACTAGTTAGAAAAAAATGTTTTAGTTTAAGTATGATAATGAATTTATAACATGTATTAACTTTATATTAGAATAACAAAGTGTCAACCTTTTAGTTTTTTTCTTCGTTGATTTCTAAGTTTTTGAATTCTGCATTAACTGTTCTCAAAGTCTTCACGTAGGCATATATTTCCATCTTCATGCACAAGCTCGGTGTTGAAGAATATGTGAAAAATTGACTCCAACTCTTCTTTTGTGCACAGTTCAGGTTTATATTCCGGTTCAGGCAAGAATACTGTTGGGTCTTTGACATCATCATTTGACGAAGTTGCAATGATTTCAATAGTTTCTTTTATTATTTTAAATGACACATTTGTTCTAGACATGGTGAAGATCAGGTCATATAATAATATGAACTTGTTATGAAGCCTTGATGCAATGTGAATTAAAATAAGTTGTTCATAGCTGGATTTTTTATAAGCAAGTTGATTGACAGTTGAGTCTTATGTCAAGTTATTGTTACACATGTCAGTTTATTATAACACATGTCACTTTATTATGACATATGTTAATTTATTTTTGACATGTGTCATAATTTTACTATAAGTAAATACGAATAAGAAAAGTGAACGAGAGTATATAGAGAGTGGTAATATAATCAAAAATGAATTTTAAGGAAAGGTGGAATTGATTTGTTTTTGGAAAGGAAAGGAGATGGCAAAAATATGAACTTGAAAAACATTTTAACACTGCGGTGAAGAAGCTACAAGTTGATGTATGGTTAACCGATCCTTTAACTTCATATTATGACAAAATACACGTGGAACAAATTTTATTAGCACAAGAAAAGGATTATTTGAATCTTAAAGTTGATATTAATGTTACGAAATTTCCTAAGGCTGATGTTTTATCGGAATATCTTCAATTGTGTGATGAATTAGCATGGGAAACAAGTACATATGTAGAAGTAAGAAATGAAAGATATATTGCGCAATTAAAAGCTCTTACAAGAAATATAGGAGAGTTCAAATAAAAAAGATGGTGAGTAATATTTGATTTTCAATCTTAAAGATGAGTTTAAATCCATCTACAAGTTATGACACATTATCTTTTATTCAGTATATATTTTGGGTATAAAAATGTCAATCAATTAATCTTTTTTCACAGGTGTCAATCATATAGGGTATATAATAAATGAATCAAAGAGTCAAGTCAGTTTACTTACAATTTCGCAAAGAATGGAACAGTCAGTTTCTGAGCAAGAAATTAAACAGCAAGATGAGGGAAATATAGATTATTTAGAGAAGATATGTATATGTATGGAGAAAGAAAATCTTGATGATGAACAAAAAATGATGATTGAAGTATTAAAAGATATGTTAACGTGGATTCGTAGTGCTGAGGAGAATGGAGGAGATCAATCTGAAGATGAATATAATGATGCTGAACTTTATGATGATGTTTTTAGAAAAGGAGGTTTAATTTTGCTCTATAGTGATCTGAAAACGAGTTATGATAAATTGATGGTTTCTTTGCGAAAACGGGAAACTGCATATTGGTGGATGTGTAGATTTGGTTTTGATGGTCTACTAAATAATTTTTCTCCCTATGTGGAAAATCCATCTAGCTCGTATCAAGCGTATAGGATTGAAGAGGATGTAAAAGAGGAAGCAATGAATTATGTGTGTATCCAAGATCAAATTGTTAAACATGATGTGAGATTTTCTGAGAACGATCAGAAAGAATGGAACAGAAACCTTTATTTGTTAATGCTCCAAACATCTAAAGAAAACGTAATGAAAAGAAACGAGTTCAATTCCTGTATTTAGAGTTAGATTTTAGTATTAGTATAAAGAAGTAGTTGAAATAGAAAGATAACCTTAGGAGGTCCCCGTGTTGTTGTTGGTGTACTAGTTAAGTTTTCAATACGGGTTAAATCGAGAAAAAAAGCTGAGTTAAAACAACTAGGACGTTAGCTTAAGTTGTTGTTGTTGCTGTTGTTGTTGTTGTTGCTAGCTCAGGTTGGGTTTTTTCTGAGTTGTTCATTACACAGGTTCGGTTGGCTTTGGCTTTACTTATGACAAAACATTTACAGCTTGCCGCAGGCTGTCTGGTGTGATTTCACCCCTAGTTATCAAAACCTCGTAGTATAGTCGCAACGCATTTCCGTAGTAGAGACAGTAGGCAGTTTGCTGGGTTTAATATTTGGTGTTTCGTGTGAGCAGGTCATTCTGTGTGGTTCGCAGACAGGCTGCTGTATTTTTGAAAGTATGACATGATGTAGGAGTGTGAGCAGACGTGTTTTTTACTGCTCTGATAGCTAAGATCAATTAAATATCCAAAATTTCTTAGAAGTAGCGCATCAATTAGAAATTTAACGGCAAAAACAACAACTTTTAATTTGCAAAACATGTTTCGGACATGCACTGTCCATCATGAGTTGATAAATTCAAATTTCTACAACGGTTAATTTTATAAGGAAAAGTAAGTTACGTAATATATGTTTACAACAATAGATGAGAGAAAAAAATGTTAATTGATATTATGGGTTTGGTTAAAAGAAAAAGGTTAAAACGCTAAGATAATGATAAATTATAATGATAGAGCTGCCTATTCAAAGTTGTTGTTTTTGCCGTTAAATTTCTAAGATAAATTAAGCGAATAATTTCAAATAAAATGGCAGCAGCAGTTATAAGATCAGCTACGGTGACAGTAACGCCAACAAGACAAGGATCTAAAGAGAAAAAATGGAACGATAAAGCCAGTGATAGTAGTAATCCGTTAGATGATTTAGATTGATTTGTGAGTCATGCGGCTGAAGAATATCCAATGTTAGAAAAAGACTACCTCAACCTAATGAAGATGTTATGGGAGATGTTAACAGAAAATTAGAAGAAATAAGTAACATGTTTAAAAGTCTCTCCGTATATGCTGAAAAGCTGGAAAAGCTGAATGGTATAGAAATACTGGTGAGGGAAAATAACTACGCTCTGAAAAAGGCTCAGGAAGAAATTCGCCAAACTAAAGATGAAAATATGCAATTAAAGGAAAAAATCGTGGAGTTAGAAAATCAAGTAAAAGAAATAAAAGGTAACAACAGGAATGACTCTGAAAAGATGAAGACATTGGAAAAATGGGTGATTGACATTCAAGCGAGGTCGATGAGGGATAACTTGGTGTTCTTTAATAAAGAAGACACCGAGAACAGTGATATAAGCTCTGAAGACTTGGTAAACGATATTATAAAAAAAAAATGCGGATAAGAGAGCAGATTAATTTCAAAAGAGTTCATCGGATGTGGCAGAAATATAACACTGAAGGAGAAAGAAGGGTTCCCCCTATTGTGGCAAAATTTTCGAGTTTTAAGCAAAAAGAAAAGGTGAAGTTATATCGGTGTTTCCGAGCCATTCCCACGAGAAATTGAAGAGCAAAGAAAATTGCTTTGGCCAATATTCAAAAGCGCAAAAAGAGAAGGAAGGCCGGTAAGGCTAAATGTTGACAAGCTCTATATTGATAACCAGTTGGTGGTGTTAAATGAGAGAATAGAAAGATTAGCCGTCAACAGAAACGCAGCAGGTGCTGGCGCTGATTAAGGAAGTCGTGGAGGTGAAAATCAAAAGGTTCGAATTTTGTGTATAATTATTAATGGAATAAGAAGAAGTAAGACAGGAATCCCAGAGTTTTTAAGCAAAATTCAAGAATACGATATTATTTCCTTTCTAGAATAAAAAACTGATGATTATGACCACTTTAATCTGCTGGGTTTTAGATTTACGTGTGTAAGAAAAAGAAAAAAAAATAAAAGAATAAGATCGGGGGGATTTTTGTTGGGGTCAATGACAGAGATAGCAACTCTTTTATAGTAGATGTGAAATTTGAGCCTGAAACAGTTGTATGGTTAAAAGAGGATAAAAAGATTTTAGAGTCTGAAAAGAAAATAGCAATAGGGTTTGTGTATATTGACTACGCAATCGGAAGTGCAGATGTTTTATGTGCCTGTGGTGATTTTTGCATTGATGATTTCAATCCTCTGTTCTCTGATGTGCATTGTGCTATTTTGATTTCATTTGATAAACACTCAACTATGAACAGGAATAAAAATACCAATAACTGTGTGATTAGGAGAAATGAATCAAGTGATGTTCCTGATAAAAGATTAAATCTGTATCATGATTGGTCAGATGAAAATATTGAAACTTTTAATGATAACATATATAACGATGATCTAATGGAACTAGAAAGTGTGTTAAGTAACCTTAACAGTAATAACAGTAACAATTAATTCGTCTATTAAAACATTAAATGAAATTTTATGTGAAATTGCCAGCAAAACATTTAAGGGAAAGGGAGAACGAAATACTGATCAAAAGAAGAATGATAAACCTTGGTTTGGTAAAGTCTGTAGAAATAAGCAAAGACAATTTATGAAATCGAGAAATGTTTATAAAAGACTGTAAACAGATACATCAAGCAATTTAAAGGTTTTTGCACAAAAGGAATATAAGAAGACTATAAATAAATTTAGAAATATACACTACAAAAAATTTAAAGATAAATTAAGAAACCTAAAAACGAAACACCCATGTCAATTCTTGTCAATGATTAGAGACAAGAGAAAAGAACCTCTTAAAGATGTAACCATAAATGCGTTATTTGAACATTTCAAAAATCTCAACCAAGGTGGAGATGAAAATAATGAAATCATTGTTAACATGGAACCTTGTACAGAGTAATACCCGGATTTAGATGATTTGTTTAATGAAAATGAAGTAAAATATATTTTCTCTCAGCTCAAAAATAAAAAATCGCCGGGCTTAGATGGCATAACGAATGAATATCTTAAGTATAGTAGTAAGAAATAATAACAGAAATAATAACAGAAATTTTGAATATAGTTCTAAAGGCTGGATTTTTCCCAGAATCCTGGCTTATAGGTATAATAAAACCAATTTATAAGAATAAAGGATCGAAATCAGAAGCCAACAATTACAGAGGCATAACGCTAGTGAGCTGCTTAGGCAAGGTATTTATAGGTTTGTTGAACAAAAAAATATCCTCTAATTTAGAAAAAAACAAAGTGCTAAATGAAAATCAAGCAGGCTTTCAGAATGGTTATTCTACTGTTGATCACATATTTAACTTGAATCTAATTATACATTTTATCTTTGCTAGTGGTAAAAAACGTTATTGTGCATTTGTTGACTATGAAAAGGCATCTGATACAGTATGGAAAAAAGGTCTTTGGCTGAAATTAATAAATAATTGGATAAGGGGTAAATGTTTTAATTTGATAGTAAATATGTATAATTATATCAAATCAACGATCGAAAAAGATGGTGAATTTAGTTAAAATTTTCCCATGTAATACAGGCGTAAGGCAAGGAGAAAACCTGTCACCCCTTTTGTTTGCAATTTTTCTTAATGATATGGAAAAATCATCCCAAAATCTTGGGCACACAGGCTTAGATTTTGAAATATGCAGATGACACTGTATTACTAGCTGATTCACCCAAAAATTTGCAAAAGTCATTAGATATTTTAGGTATGTATAGTAATTTATGCTAACTAAAAGTTAATGTTGGTAAAACGAAAATAATGATTATTTCAAAAAATGGTCGCAGCAAAGAGGTTGATTTCACAGATAATGATGAGAAAATTGATATTGTAAAAGAATTTAAGTATCTTGGTATCGTTTCTTCAAAAATTGAATTCTGAAAGGGAGATATCGAATAAGGGTAAAATGTACTTGAGCATCGAACAAGATTTTGCAAGGGAAGAATATCTGCGTGTTTTACCGTTAATTCTATCACGATATTTATGTTGGTTTAGAACTGCAAACCATAAACTTTCGGTTGAGACAGGAAGATGGAACAAAATTGAATATGACTTACGTAAATGTGATATGTGTACCTCAAATGAGATTGGTGATGAGTACCACACTCTCTTAAAATGTTCAGCATTTGAAAATATTAGAGATACTTTTATTCAAAAATATTTCTCTAAGTATCGTTCCAAATTAAAATTTCAAATTCTGATGACTGAAACAAGGGATAAAAAACCTTGGGCAAATATTGCAAAATTTCTTAGAGAAATTTCAACTATAGAAAAACGGCCAGGTCCAAAACGCGGAACCCGCGGAATCCCCGGAACCCGCGGAATTTATTTTCCGCAAAATCGAGTTCCGCGTTTTGGTTTTTCGCCCTATACCGTGGGGACAAAACGCGGAACTCGATTTTGCGGAAAATAAATTCCGCGAAATTGTTTTAAATCTACTACTGAAATTGTTTTAAATCTGGTATTTAACTACGAAAAACATTTTACTTTGAATCTTTATTGTTTTATTCCACTCTAATTTTTGTTTCTGAGCATTCTCTTACTCAAAATGCAATTATCATTGACATTAGAAGAATGGGCCTAAGTCATGAACTAGGCCATGATACTAACAGCGCCTTCCAATATGATTTCGGCTTTCAAAAGTGAAAATTATGTGATTATTTTAATTGCGAAGAAATGCAATGGCAGTTTTCTCACTTGTAAATGCTGTACAAAGTGGATTTTGGTTAAAAGTGCGAGTTCCGCAAAATCGAGTTCCGCGTTTTGTCCCCACGGTATAGGGCGAAAAACAAAAACGCGGAACTCCCGGAGCTACTTCTGAAATTGTTTTAAATCGGGTATTTAGCTACGACAAACATTTTACTAGGACTCTTTACTGTTTTATTCCACTTTATTTTTTCTTTCTTATCATTCTCTTACTCAAAATGCAATTATCATTGACATTAGAAGAATGGGTCTAAGTCGTGACTATGACTAGGCCGTGACACTAACAGCGCCTTCAAATATGATTTCGGCTTTCAAAAGTGAAATGAAAGTTGAAGGTAAATCACTCCCTTGGCCCTGGCCCCTTTCTTGATTTGAGCTTTGTGATATCTTACATTTCCTTTGTCTTGGTCTGGTAGCAAGGGCTGTTGTCCCGATTCTAATGGCGGTTCTTTTAAATTTCCTTTCATGTGCTCTTCTTTTGTGCAGAGGTGTTTATCTCGCAAGAGCACCAGGTGGGCTATAGACCATATCAACTAAGGGCCTCTTTTTGAAAAAACTTGAAAATTAGGTCATAGGGAAATTTCGACTTCAGATTCGAATTCAGTACCTTCTTTTTAACGTTGAGGCAAATTTCAACGCTTCTAGTCCTTACGAAGTTGATTCTGTAGCGATTAAAAGTTTAAAAGGGATTTGACCGTTTAAAATGACAGATGGTGTAAAATTTAACCCCCAGCGATTTTTCACGGTCAAATCCTTTATAGAATTTCAAGCTTTTAACACCTATAAAATCAATATCTTCAGGACTAGAAACATAAAAATTTGCCTCAACACTAAAAAGAAGGTGATGAATTCGAATCTGAAGTCGAAATTTCTCTTTAACCTAATTTTCAATTATTTTGAAAACGAGGCTCTTAGTTGAAATGGTCTATTTTGCTGTTGTTGTTTTGAAGAATTCGTTGAGTAGCTCCCATTGGGGGGCAATTAATTTTGGTGCAAGCAGTTCATTTCTATTTGAACACATTTGCATAAACATGGGAGAAATTTGCTGTTCAATCAATTTAAACTCTGAACGCAGTTAAGCGTTAAACTTTATCTCGTAAAAGGCAATCTGTTACAATGCTCGACGCTATGAAAAACAACTTAATTCTGGTTGTAACCCAGATTTCACAGAAGCGTGATAACCCCACAGAGTCCAATCTCAAAAGTGTTTCTAGCTCCAGAGTTTCAATAAAGAATAATCACACAATTTTCATTTTAGAAAGCCGAAATCATACTTGAAGGCGCTGACTGACGCATGACTTAGGCCCATTTTTCTAATGTCAATGATAATTGCATTTTGAGTAAGAGAATGGTAAGAAAGAAAAAATAAAGTGGAATAAAACAGTAAAGAGTCCTAGTAAAATGTTTTTCGTAGCTAAACAATTTCAGAAATAGTTCCGCGTTTTGGTTTTTCACCCTATACCGTGGGGACAAAACGCGGAACTCCCACTTTCAACCAAAAATCACTTAGTACAGCATTTACGAGTGAGAAAACTGCCATTGCATTTCTTCGCAATTAAAATAATCACATAATTTTCACTTTTGAAAGCTGAAATCATATTTGAAGGCGCTGTTAGTGTCACGGCCTAGTCACGACTTAGGCCCATTTTTCTATGTCAATGATAATTGCATTTTGAGTGAGAGAATGATAAGAAAGAAAAATTAGAGTGGAATAAAACAATAAAGATTCCAAGTAAAATGTTTTTCGTAGTTAAATACCCGATTTAAAACAATTTCAGTAGTAGTTCCGCGAGTTCCGCGTTTTCGTTTTTCGCCCTATACCGTGGGGACAAAACGCGGAACTCGATTTCGCGGAAAATAAATTCCGCAGGTTCTGCGGATTCCACAGGTTCCGCGTTTTGGACCTGGCCATAGAAAAACTACTTGTCACCTCCTGTAAAATGAAACCTAAGATATTTCATTGTTGCAGCGTCTGTTCTTGCTGTTGCTGTTATGTTAAATTTATATTGGAATATTTTAGCTCTTACTGTTCTTACTTTAGTTTTTATGTTTATTATATGGATATCTTTAAACTCTTTTTTGTCACTTTTGTGATGTAGAGTTTAAAAAATAAAATATTTTAAAGAGTAAATACTTTATTAATTGTGGTTTTTTTACAAAGTACTATATATTGAGTATGATGATAGAATTTTTAACTGGAGTTTTATATCAAAGGAGAGGGAAAGAAGAAGAGTTCTTTATTAAAATTGTTTTCTATGGTACACCAAAGAGTATACTAGTGAATGATTTGTTTTATAGAAAGTTTTTAAGCAGCGCTTTGAACCATATAATTTGGATTTCGATAGTTTGGTAAAAAAAAGGGTTAGGTAGGAATTTGAATTTGAATAAAAAAATTCATTTATACCAAAATAAAAAAGGTTTAAAAAGATTTTAAAAGAAAGCATATGGGAAGTTTATGTTAGCTAGCGTCAAATCTTTAGTCAAACCTATATTAGTGAAAATTTTATTTATTATAATGGCTGAAGCTAAAGACAAAGAAGTAACATTATTAGAAGACAACTAGCCCTTGCCCATGTCTGACCACCGCCTCGTGACAACCTCCGCCTCATAACAACCTCCGCCTTATAAGGTCTGTGCATTCAAGTGATTCCATGGTCCTTACCCATACTTCTGTTTGCAGACGTAACTTCTACTTAGATCCTTTATTCTGGTCCTAGGTCCTTCTTTTGACCCTAGTTCAGGGTCCTGTTCCCCATTCCCTCTAAATGTTATGTCCCGTGGTATCAGTTCATGATCTTAAAGCCATAATGGGTCCTGTTTCTACTCCCTGTCCAGGGCATGAGATAGCCCTAGCCCATCTCTGACCACAACTTGGTGACAACCCTTGCATCATAAGAACCTTTTTCTTAAAGGTCTGTGCATTCAAGTTGTTAGTCATTGCATGGACCTTGTCTATACTGGTGCCTGCAGATCAGTTTTCTACTTATTTCCTTTATTCTAGTCATAGATCCTTTTTCTTGGTCCTAGTCCAGGGTCTTGTTCCTTGATATTAATCTAGGTTCCTTAGTCCATAATAACTGGTCCTGTTTCTGCTCCCTGTCAAGGGTCCCTTTACTCCAAGTGAAGGAACTGTTCCTTTGTCTTAGTCCAAGGGGCTCAGTCTATGAAAATTTTCTTAATCTTAGTTACACTTATCAAGTTACACTTAATGTTAATCTTAATTTAATCTGAATCTTTCCTGTATCCTTTTTCAAGGTCCTTTTCCTTAGTTTTGTTATCGTTTATGCTCCTCAGTCCTGTCCTGTTCATAGGTGTTGTTCCCGAGGGTCTTCGTTATTCATGTTCCACTAGCCTGCGCGCAGCCTGAAAAGCTTCTTCGAGGAAGTGTACAGTCTGCACATTAAAGTCAAAAAGCTTGTTCCCTGAGTCAGCAAAAATTGCAGCCTCTTTCCCAACTTTGAACTGCGCGCGAGCGAATCTCTCACAGCGCCCAGTCAGTCGCTCAAACATGTTGACAATGGCGGATTCTTACTTGCTGTACTCGGGTCGCTCAGTCTTCCATACAAAAAGATTTGACTTGCACACTGAGTTTGCAATTTTGGAGAGAAAATGTGCTGTGTTTTATTTGAAAATTATTACTTACAGAAAAATCATATTTTGATCTCATTGATGGAAATATTTCAGGGAAGCTGTGCATCCACCTAAGTCTGACGTTCTTTCTTAGGCCGTGTCCTTCATCGATGCTTCCTCGTTGTTCAACTCAACATCGTCGAGCAGCCAGGACCGAGGGGTTCTTTAGTATTTACTTGTCTCCGTTCCTAAAGATGTTGGTGCCTATTACTGTGTGCCTTTTTGCCTGGTGCTCAATAGTATTCAAAATTTCCCTTATGTGAATGATGATTAGCTTTTGATTTTTGCTTTTGATTATGTTTTGATTTTTCATTCAATATATACAGTAGAATTGTCTTAATGTGAGACTGATATGATGAGACTTTCATCCCATTTTATACTTTTTACTGCCTATTATTAGCAAATTTGCCAAGTAAGATTAATTCAGTAAAACAATCACAAAATTACAAATTGAAATAATATTGAATAATGAATTATTGTCATAAAGAAAATAGACATTTTTGGCATACACAGATTGACAATGAGGAATGCTTTCAATTCTACCGATAAATTGTGATAACTCTCTGACTTATTAAAACAGAAAAATTAAAGAATTTGGGTTCTAGATGAGATCTGAGGACCTCTGTAAGGCTTGTAAGCAACCCATTGTACAAGAGGTAGCAGCAACTAGTTTTACCATCACGACCTGCTCAGCCACATTCTTGAAGGTATGATTCAACATTTTATGAAGGACCAAAATTTATGATCCTGTATACTTGCTTGCAAGCCACTCCCATTCCAAATGCAACTGTGGCAAGGAACTCACATAGGGAACTATCACCATTACCTATTTCCTCAAGTACATGTTCTTTAATACAGGATGGCATACCAGAATGAAACATTTCCACCAGGTGACAACGGGGATCTTCACTGCCACCTGCAAACAATCTTTTATCTTACTTCAGCTGAAATTTTTTCAAGATAAGGGAACACTGATGGCGAGTTTGACAGAAAATTATTGTTCGTTCTGTCTCCATTCCCTTAGTTGCTAATTTAGGTAAAAGCTTAGAAAACATAGCTTCAAACTTTGTATCATTGCCAACATACTTGGAATGAAACAACATACTGTTCTTGAATGGGCTCTTCTTGATGCCATATGTTGATACATGGGCCAAATTGAGAACTGAAAATGAAGCTGCCTTTGTTGTGCTTGCAGCCATTGCAGTGAATACAGCAATCTTCACTCATGAATCCAGAAATGATCTGATTTCCCCAATCTGACCATACCATTATCCGAAAGCAGGCTTCTGTGACAAGCCAAGTAGTCCTTACCATTGTGCAATAAAATGAGCCTTGCAAATGCAACACAACCACAGTTGTTGACCAATTTCTCTGAGGAAAGAAATTTCCGCCATCTGCTAGTGGGCAACATTGATTCTGGGAAAGTGAAGATGATGTTGTATGCCCCATCTCCATCTTCAATGTCTTGCAAGATAGCTGCTGCATTGATTCCAATCTCCTTCAGTTTGGACACTTGGTCAAGCATTAAGGATTGCAACGGTGACACAACAAGTATACAACTCCGTAATGAAAGCTGCTCCATCAGGAAAAAATACTTCAGAGCCTTCAGTTGATCTTCGTTTATTTTTCAATATCATATAACATTTTAACGAAGTCTAAGCCTTCTATAAACTTCTCTTCGTTCCAAACAAGATCCCTCATAGCTTTAGTGCGCACATTCGCCATCTTGGAATCTTTAACATTTGCTAAATAAAATCCGCGCGGTGAACTCGCTGAGAAACGTGCAAAACAAAAACAAAGCCTTTGTATTTGGAGCCAATCAATGATTGAGCTACCTCACGAAAAGTTGTGAGGTGAATTTTATTGGTTGTTAAACAATTGTTTAATAATGGCAAATTTTAAGATTATAGCTGAAATGGAGGCTGGAACAAGCTTTTTGACTTTAATGCGCAGACTGTACACTTCCTTGAAGAAGCGTTTCAGGCTGCGCGCAGGCTATGTTCCACCAGTTCCACAGCATGCCCCTCAATGCGATTCCTTGGTCCAGGTTTTAACAACGTTCTTAATTCAAGCTGTTCTATCTGTCACAGAGCTTACGAAAATGCAGCTGACTGACTTATAGACAGATGTAAACAAACTACAACTTTAAGGAATACATTTTAAAAGCCTGAAAATTTATCATTTTCAAGTAAGGTGACGGAAACCAATTTATCACTATTATACAGAGATTTGGTAAAACTTTTACCTAGATCTCATGTCACAGGAATTTTTTTTTAATATTAAGATGTAAACTTCAAGCGGTGGCCCAATGAATTAATTTGTTTATTATAAACTTAGTAAAATTCTTTGCTCGGTAAGTGGAAGTACAGTGAAATCATCAAGGAAAAAACATCGAAATAGAATCAGTATACTATTTGTGCGAGAGGCGGATGTCATGCAAAGGGCATGCACTGAGTTGTACGCCGACTTCCGTAAACAAAGCAAAATCCACTTTCAACAGCCAAACGAATGTGTCAGTGAAAAAATAATATTAGAAAATATTTTTCCTAAAGCAAACAGTGACTGAAAGGTTATTCTATAATGGAGAAATTTAGGCTAAATCGTTCCCGATGAAAACAATTCGCTTTTTAAAGCAAATTTTAACTGAAGCCTTTTGAAATCACTATCATTTCGATTTATTGGAAAGGAGAACGTACCTGCACTGCATGAGACCTTAGACTTCAATAGGGCAATCACCAGTCAGTAATGTAATGTACTGTACAGTTGCTTACGAAAGTAAAACAATGAAACGAATAATACTGAAAATACATCTACCAGGCTTCCGTCAAAACAAAGAAAGTATTTGCCAAGTAGGCCAAAGTCATGCCAAGGATCACGGTCAACACAGCATGCTTACATTGTTGTACTCTTGCAAAATTTAATTCACCTGTCAACAGTCCGAAGAAGTTGCAAGAGGAAAAACAGAAATTATTTTCGCATGACTAAACAGAAAACCAAAACCCGTCTTTTTGGATCCAGAACTGGTAAATTAATTTTAATTTTCAATCATTTCGTAAGAAGAACCTGTTAGGAAACGAAAACATCAAAAATCGAAAATAAATTTGATGCAAGTGTGCTTAAATGCGCGACTGAAATTCGTTCATGCCGGGCGATTGTTTCAAGTAGGACCAGTGACGCAGATCAAAGAAGAGGGGTTAGCCCCATTACCCCAGCGTCTGCAGCAGATACGAAAAAACGAAGTAGTTTATGAAGAACGAGGGGTCTGGGGGGAGGGAGAAGAACCACGAGGAAAAACAAGATGGCGAAAATGTAGAAGTGAACTTTTAGGACTTGGACAAAGATACTGAATTTACATTTATTCTAATATTGTTTTGTTCTATTCGATGTTTGTTCCTAATTGTTCCTAATTCTATATTCAAAACGTACAAAGGTTTTTATAGTGAAGCTCTAGAACGTGGCCAGGAGGAGCTTTTGCTATAAAGTGGCGACCACGAGGGGACTGAACACGGCTTAAACTTGGATTAGAAACTTGGATTTATGAACTTGGATCAACGAACTTGAATTTATCAATTTGGATTTACGAATTTGGTTAGATTGAGCTTGGTCTTTGAAATTTGAATTGAACATTGCAGTAATTTTGGTTTAGATTGTAGCTTTTGTATTTTTCGGCTTGACTTCATTAATGAAATTGAAGACAAGGAATTTGATAGTTTGTTTGCTAGTGTCATGGATTCGGAAATAGTCAATAAAACGACTGAAAAGGGAATAATAAAACTGGATATGTATGGTGAAATGATAATGGAAAATATTGATGATAAAGAATTCGAGAAATTGCAAAGATTATGTGAAGTAACATTTCCAGAGAAGTTAAGAGCTGTTGATGAATTGGTGGAAAAGGTAGGAGAACTCATGATAGATGAAGAAAGAAGTATGGAAGAGTTTAGAACATGGTCAGGTCAAGTTAAAGAGTCCATGAGAAGTGCAAAAGCAAAGTTTGAGAAAGGTAAGGAGGAAATTTTAAGATTTAATGAAATGAAGGCTGGAAATGACAGGGAAAAATTTATTGCAAATGAAAGAAAGGTAAGGGAAGAAGAGAGAAGGGAAATAAGAGAATATGAAGAAAGTATAAGACAAGAAAAATTGACGAAGGAAAGGGAAGCATGGAGAGAATAACAGAGAATAATTATTGAGACAAAAGAGAGGGAGTTAGAGCTAGAAAGAAGAGCTACAAGTGCAAACATAAATCTCCCAAAGCTCACAATTGCACCTTTCAAAGGAACTCCAAAAGACTGGATTTGGTTCTCAAACCAATTCAAGGCTCAAGTAGATAGTCAACCTGTCAGTAAAACAGTCAAGTTAGGGTATCTCTTACAATCTGTGAGGGGTACATGCCATGAGCTTATTGGAAACATACCCAATAATGATAATGGCTATGATAGAGCCATGGAGCTGCTAAAAGAGGAATATGGTCAAGACAAAGCAGTTTTAGCTGCACATACTTAGGAAATCATAAATCTACGAGTTGTAAAAGGATCAAAATATTCAAGTGTAAAAGAATTTCATGAGACACTAAAGATTAACTATGAGGCATTGAGAGCAATGAATGGTCATATCAGAGTTGAGGGGCTAGTAATGTCAACACTAGACAAACTACCAGGTATAAAGGCAGATTTAACAAGGAATGATGCAGAATGGGAGATGTGGGACTTTGATACACTTTTACAAGAACTTAGGAAATGGCTGAAAAGAAATAACATGAATGCCAATAAGTTTGAGCAGAGCAAAGAATCTAAGGTATCAAATAGATCATTTATGACATCAGAAAAGAGAGGCCCACATTGCTTCTTTTGTCCAAAAAGTCATTGGTCAGATCAGTGTGATGAACTTACAGACACAAAGAGCAGAAGAGAATTTCTCAAGAGGAAAGGTTTATGTTTCAAATGTGGTGAAAAGCACTTGATGAAAGATTGCAGAAAGAGAGGATGCTATATTTGCAAAGGAAATCACCACACCAGTCTGCATGAAGAGAAACCAAGAGGCAGTGGAGAAATTGTTAGTGCTTACACACAATCAGAAGAATGTTTTTTGCCACTTCTCCTTGTTGAAGTTCATTTGGAGGATATGTGGTCACTCTTAGACACAAGAGCATCAAAGAGTTACATATGCGGAAAGGCTGTTGAGAAAGCCAACCTGAAGCCAGTTAGATGGGGAAAAATCAAGTCTTCGCACTGCTGAGGGCTTAGGGAAAGAGACAAGAAAACCTGTATATTAAATAGAAGCCACTAGTACCAAAATAAGAATGGTTTTTGATGCTAGTGCAAAGCCCTCTCCTGAAGAACTCTCAATAAATGAATGCATGAACCCAGGACCCCCAACACAACATCTCCTTTGGGACATATTAATCAGATCAAGAGTGGCTCCTGTATGTGTTGTGGGGGATGTTACAAAGGCATTTCTACAAATAGAGCTTGATGAAAGTGACAGAGATGCTTTCAGGTTTCTGTATAAAAACAAAGAAGGTCAAGAAAAGAGCTTCAGATTCTGCAGAGTACCCTTTGGAGGGGAAAGCTCTCCCTTTGCCCTTGGAACAGTGATGCAGCATCACTTAGAAACTACTGAAGGAGAAAAGGATGTGCTTCTACAACTAAAAGAGAACACTTATGTGGACAATGTGATGGGCTTGGTAAAAAATGAAAATGAGGCAGAAAAATTCAAAACTGAGTCAACAAAGATCATGGCCAAGGGGAGATTTCCTCTTGCCAAGTGGGAATCTAATTTAAAGAACACTGATGATAATAAGAATAAAGAGAAAACGAAGCTGCTAGGCATTGGCTGGAATAAAGAACAAGATACTTTTGCTGTTGAACTGGATGTAAAGGAAATGGAAATTGTCACGAAAAGGACAATGCTTAAAAACTTGGCCAGCATTTATGACCCACTCGGACTACTTGCTCCTATGCTTGCTCAAGGGAAACATCTCTATAGACAGGCAGTGGATGAAAAGAGAGGATGGGACCAAGAAGTCAGTGATGAACTCAAGACCAAATGGAATAAATGGCTAAAAGGACTTAAGTCTGTTGAAGTACCGAGAACTATAGCACCGTATCTTGAAGACTTGACACAGGTGGTAATGCATCACTTTATGGATGCCAGTGATAAAGCTGTCTCATGTCAAACTGTCACGATAGTAACACAGCCAAGTGGAGTAACGCAAGTGTTATTGACATCAAAATCAAGATTAACAAAGAGAGGGTTGTCCATTGCTAGGCAGGAACTTGTTGCTTGCCAAATGGGTGCAAACATGGCAGCAAATGCAAACAATGCATTGAAAAGATGGCCTATCATTAGTAATCATTGTTGGACTGATAGTGCCGTTGCATTATGCTGGATACAGCAACCGTTTAGAATTTGGAAATCATTTATTTCAAACCGAACAAGGAAAATCCAAACAGTTACTGAGAATCTATCCTTGGACTGGAGGCATGTGCCATAAGAGATGAATCATGCAGATTTGGGTAGTCGTGGTTGCTCTTATGTTCAATTGGAGAAAGCCAACTGGTGGTCCGGGCCTGATTGGCTGCAGGATAAAGAACAGTGGCCCAGAAAAACTGAGTTCATAGAGTTAGCTGATAGCAGTGTACAGGAAGAACTTAAAAGAATTGGTCCATTGTTTTACAGTAGCACTGACCAGCTCTTGACCAAAGAAATAGATAGCATGTTGGAAAGAAGACCATTAAAAGCTGTCAAGAGAGTTTTTGCATGGTGTTTTAGATTCACTAATAATTGCAAGACCAAGAGAAATAAAGATACAATGAAAACTGGGCCATTGAAGACTGAGGAAATCGAGCATGCTGATAAGAAATTAATTCAATGGGCTCAAGCTGGCATCAACCTGGAGAGTAAAGAGGCCCAGCAACTAGGGTTGATTAGATGTGAAGACAACATAATAAGATGCCTTGGAAGAATTCCGAATTATCAGCCAATATTCATGCCAAGAGATTCAAAATATACATATAGACTTGCAGAAGAAGTTCACCGTAAAGTTGGACATAAGGGGGTTAACATAATGATGGCAAAAGTTAGATAGTCATTTTGGATACCAAAGCTAAGAACAGTTCTGAAAGGTATAAAGAGAAAATGTGAATGGTGTAAGATAATGACCGTTGAGCCCTATCCAAAACCGACAACAGGACAGTTACCTGAGAGTAGACTAAAGCCAAAGTACCCTTTCGCAACTACTGGAGTAGATTTCGTTGGCCCATTTAGACTGAAAGGAAACGATGAAAAGGCGCATGTAATAAACTTTTCCTGTGGAACGTCTAGAGCAGTTTACTTTGCAACAACAAGAAGCCTTTTGACAAGTGAGTTCATTGACAGACTAAATGAATTCATAGCTGTGCATACAAGACCAGAAAGAATAATAAGCGACAATGCACAGACGTTCAAAGCTGCTGCAGAAATACTCAAAGAACTGAGAAAAAGCGAACAACTACATGACTACCTATCAGAACAAAAAATTGAATGGGAGTTTATCCTTGCCAAAAGTCCGTGGAGAGGTTCCTTTTATGAAAGACTGCACAGAGACTTGAAGAATATTTTATTTCAGAAATTAGGGAGGAGTCACTTGACTTTTGAAGGACTTAGCAGAGTTGTCAAGGATATAGAGATCATTTTCAACAATCGTCCCTTACAGTATGTAGAAGATGAGATTGATACCAGGGTTCTGACGCCGAATAGAATAATACACGGCAGAGATACATACCAACTGGAAGAGATAGAGGAACCAGACACACCCAGTAAGATGGAAAAGCGTATTAGAGCAGCCAAGCAAGTGATGTGGGATAGATGGACAACAGAGTATGTTAGAGCACTTAAGGAAAAACACGACGTAACAAAAGTGAAACCATTTCATCCAGACATTGGAGAAGTTGTTCTTGTCGTTGGAGAGAACAAAAACAGACACGAATGGCACCATGGACTAGTGTGCGAGTTACTTCGAGGAAAAAATGATGACATAGTAAGAGGAGTAAGAATGATCGTCAGAAATAAGATTTGGGAAAGACCAATTCAGCTGATTTGCCCACTAGAGATTAAGTCAACATTGTCAGCTGAAGAACTGAATAAGAGAATCAGAAATGCGAACAAAGAAGATAACGTTGTTGTAGAAGAAGGCAGACCAAATAGAGAGGCCAAAAGACGAGGAGCAGATAAAACGAAGAGGATGTTAGCAGAAGACTGATTACTTTCCCCAGTGGACTATAACGCTCTTATAAAATTATTTATTTGGTGTGAATATTAGTACCAGTTTAGCCTTGGAAAGACAAGATACCACTCAGCTGCCTTTTAACTTGCTGCCTTTCAACTTGCAGCCTTCTGAACTTTCGCTAGAGTCCGGGGAGGTTGTGGGATGCCATGGGGAGCTAACCTCCCCGGACTCTAGCGAAAGTTCAGAAGGCTGCAAGTTGAAAGGCAGCAAGTTAAAAGGCAGCTGAGTGGTATCTTGTCTTTCCAAGGCTAAACTGGTACTAATATTCACACGCATCGCGGGTGTCAAGGTAAAAACTCACCCGCATCACGGGTGTCAAGGTAAAAAGCTCGCCCGCATCGCGGGCGTCAAGTTAAAAAGCTAGTCTACTTATAATGGTAAACACATAAGAGAATTGATAAAAGGGTATTAAACTGTGAACAAAAAAAGAACATTATCATCATCATCATCATCATCATCATAGTTATCATCGCCGTCAAAATTATCATTATTGCCATCATCAACCATAACATTATAATCACCATTAGAATCATCCTCATCATCATCATCATCATTACCATCATCATAATCATCATCATCATCATCATAATAATAATCATAATCATCATCAGATCATCAACATCATCATGCCATCAAAATAATAATAATGATAATAATCATCATCATCATCATCATCATCAGAATCATCATTATCTTCATGTCATCAAAATCATTATCATCATCATCATTATAATGAAGCTGAAGGTCAAGTATAAGCTAAGTTTCATAAAACAAAACGTTGGGAAGGATAGTGAGCCAGTGAGTCACGGAGGTTAAGGGTATCTCTGATTGTGTTCCATCCACTTGAATTCTAATTCAACGTTTCTATACCCTGTCTGCACTCGAAAATCTTATCATTAACAGCCTTAATAAAAGTCAAACAGTTCGATGGTAAATGCTTAATGAAATTTTTGGCCACAAAATTTCCAGATCTACTGAGAATATTCCAAACGCTTTTGTGTCAACTTAGGACGCAAAATTAGTAGTGTTATTGCTGCGTAAATTCGAAAATCCTATCCCTATCTCATCGCAGACTTTAATTTTAAATGTCCTTCATGAACAATAAATATCTCAGTCTCACTATATCGGAATGATTTTCAATCTGTTTGTTTGTGCTCTGAATTTTCAAAGGAACATTCAACTTGAAACCCGAAAAATTTATGGTCTCTTAGTAGTGTTTCATATGCATTGAAACAGCAAAACACAAAGTTAAGCCTGGCGATTTATGGAAATAATCAAAGCAAGAACTCTTCTTGAAAAGGAAAGGATATGAGTAAATTCCAAAATGAATTAGGCCTACAGTCTCCTAGTGTCCTTTGACGTCCTTTGACCCCTGAAAACGTAAAAACGCACTTACAAAAAACGCGAAACAACCCAAAATTGCCCAAAACCAACCAAAAGCACTCAAAACGAACCATAACTTGATGAAAAGCACCCAAAACCACCCAGAAATGTCCAATTTACTTCGAATCATTTACTTAGTGGCAGAAAATCTTTGAAAAATCACCAGAAACTCTCATGTTCATTGAAATGTCATTCTTAACTCTTAAAATTCTACTTTCGTCTTGGGACTTTTGTTGACATAAAAGCTTTTACATCGCTGGAGTCGGAAAAGCCTTTTTTGTTCACAACAGTACTGTAGTATTGTATTTGAGCGTGAAGTTGAGAGATAAGACACAATCGCACGCTGCCAATAAATATACCGTTGGGAAAGGTATCCATTGTCTGGAAAGCGTGTTTCATTTTGATATCTCAAAATATCTTGTAAGAAAGACTACATCACCACTAAATCGTAGTAATGTAATCGTGAAGGCTCTGCTACGACCAAAATATCACCATTTTGTATTTATGGTTGTGCGATAATCGTACGAAAAGAAATCCTCACGTCTCACGATTGGGTGGTAGTCGCACGACAGTTAAGATTTTATATGGAATCCAGGCTTTAAAAGCCGCTAGTCATTGAATAAACCCCTGAGAGTTGCACGCAAAAGATTCAATGTACGTGTAGTGAAAGGAACAGAATGGATGGCCGCCATCAAAATCAAAACTTTTTGAGCTAAGAGAAAATCGAAATTTTAACTAACTTATAGATTTCAAAACGCTTAGCAAAATCTTTAAACAGTGTCCGGCCAAAAACGGGATCGATTAAAGAAAGAAGCGCATCTCTGGGTGGCCCAGGGAAAAAGCCTTTCTTGTTCAATCGAACAAAGGGCCATAACAATGGGGCAACCTGATTTGCATTTAAGCATATTAGTAATATAGGATTACGTCATAATAATTTTAGGGGAGTATGAAGAACGAGGGGTCTGGGGAGAGGAAGGAAGAACCACGAGGAAAAACAAGATGGTGGAAATGTAGAAGTGAACTTTTAGGACTTGGACAAAGATACTGAATTTACATTTATTCTAATATTGTTTTGTTCTATTCGATGTTTGTTCGTTATTTATATCTATATTCAAAACGTACAAAGAAGGTTTTTATAGTGAAGCTATAGAACGCGGCTAGGAGGAGGAGCTTTTGCTATAGAGATTCGACTGATGATGTAAATGTTAAATTAAAAGTAATGAACAACATAGAACATTACGAAAGCTTGTTACAAAAGATTTTTCTAGAAGCAAATGAAAAGGGAAGTAATTTTGATATGCATAAAGAAATTTCAACCAAGGTACATAGGAATAAAATTAAAGAGTTGAGAAATAAAATAAATGTAATTAGTAAAAATAGAAATATTTCCGTAGAGCTCAAAAATAAAAGAATTGCAAAACTCTTAGAAGAAACTAGAAATCTAGAATACCAAGAAGGAACTAGAAAGGAAACAAAATTAAAGCAGTTCATTAACGATGAAGGAGGCTCGAGTAAAGAAAGTCTAAAATTGCTTCACAAAGCCAGTTGGAATACTAAAGAATTTCTGAAATATTTAAGAGTCAGTAATCATGTCCGTTATTCTAAAGATGATAAATCACTATTTATAAATGGAAATAAGATTGAGAATGGTGCTTCATTAACTAAAATGTTGGCATATTTAAACAATCCACATTCGTATAATGATCCTCCTATAGGATTGATTCCAATTGCTGAAACTTTAATTTCTGAAGGAATGCCAATTAGTGATTTTCCAAGATCTCTACAAGATCATCAAAGAAATAATAGTGTTTAAAAAAAAGGAATAAAAAAAGAAATAAATACCCCTATTAAGAAAGGCATTACAAGTAGTGAAAGAATTGGAGATATTTTAAAGAAATCAGCAGAAACAGATGCAAAAATTAAAGAATTATTAAATAAGGATCCCAAAGAATATATAAGAAAAAAAGAAGCTAGTGAATGTGAAACGCCTACTCGTCCTTCAGATGCTACAAGTGCTACTAGATCAGATTTACTAAAACGATTTACTAAAGAGAAGACCAATATACCAGCATAAACGACAGAGTTAAAAAAAGATCACAGGCAGAAAGAGAAAAAAATTAAAGATTTTAAGGAGATTTGAGTGGCAGAGGGGAAATGTCAATTAATAAAATGTTTGCTGATCAGATCGAAAAATCATTGAAGAAAGTATTGAGTGGGAAAAGTGAAAATAGGAAGAGATATAGCGATAGTGATGAAGAAGATGAAGTTGATAATGGGAGTGAAAGAGAGTATTTTGGAGCAGCAAAAAGAATGCGTTTATCTAATAATAATATGCATAAAGAAAGATTGGCAGGGAGAAGAGATAAACTGATAGATGAAGACTATATTGTATAAAAGGTCATAAAAGCTTCAGATAACAAAGATAAAAAGAAAAAAGTTAAAAAAGCGATGGTGATAAATAATGATAATAGTAGTAGCAGTAGTAGTAGTGAAAGTGATTCATCTATGTCATCCGACGAAAGCGATAATGAAGGTGAAAAAAGCAAAGACAAAGTTGAAAAAGAAAATTATTTGAAAATTCACCAAATTCTTGGGAAAATATGTTTAAACTTTTAGAAAAAGCGGAATCTAAAGGATACAAAAATGATAAGATGAAGAAAAAGAAGAAAAGACCACTTAGCTTACTGCTTGCTTTCAGCTAGAGAGCTTCTTGCGGCGAAGAGTTGAATAAATATAGTAAGGCAGAAACACCGCGGCGCAAGACACAAAAGACAACTAGGTTTTTTAGTTTGCTAATATTTCGCCCTGCCAAGCAGGGCTTCTTCAGAGTTTGATCGAATACAAAATGTTTAACAGTATATACAGGCAATTATTTTGAATTATGGTTGGTGAGATCTGATTGGTGGTATGTTTGATGCTTCGCAGTGGCAAGGTGTGGGATGAAGATGTGCATGTTTTGGTAATGAGGATATAAATAATCATAATAATCATAATGGTGAAATGTTAATAAAATGGATAATTATAAAATATTGTTATGTTAAGGAGAAAAAAAAATAATATCCTTAATTATTATAGTTATCAGTGTAAAGATAGTGAGGTAGTGGAAAGACAGGCGGCAAAGAGGACAAGGTTAGAATGGGTTAGCGGTCAGTGGTCCTGTTAAATCCGTGAGGTGCCAGAGTGTTAGCTAGGCCAATGAAGTACTGTTCCTTGGCTCTTCTAACACTCTCTCGTTTGTTGTGTAGTTGTAGTATCGGTAAAATTTGTAGATCGTCAACTGTGTGTTCGGGTTTACAGAAGTGATCTGCAACCCCGGATTTGTCATGTTTTTTGTTGATAATGTCCCTACGGTGCTCGTTGAGTCGGTCTCGTAGTCGTCTTCCTGTCTGTCCGATGTACTGGCAGTTATTGTCCCTGTTCTGTAGGCACCGCAGGCATTGTATAACGTAAATTACGTTAGTTGAGTTGCAGTCCAGTCGCTGTTTGATGTTAAATGTTTTGTCTGTGTTAGTGAATGTAACAGTTGTTGCCCCGTCCAGTATGTGTGTACATGTGTTGCAGTGGCGTTTAGACGAGCACTTGTGTACGCCCTGGGAATCGTTGGTGACGTCATTTTTTATTTTAGCACGTACCAGATGATCCCTAAGGCTTTTCGTCCTTCTGTAGCTTAGTACCGGTGGTTGGGGGAAAGCTTCTTTGCAGTCGTCAGAGAACAAGCGACAGAACAACAGGACTCCTTTTGTGGTAACCTACCACCCAGGGTTACCTCAATTGGGTCAAATACTTACTAAACACTACAGCATACTACAGAACTCTGACGACTGCAAAGAAGCTTTCCCCCAACCACCGGTACTAAGCTACAGAAGGACGAAAAGCCTTAGGGATCATCTGGTACGTGCTAAAATAAAAAATGACGTCACCAACGATTCCCAGGGCGTACACAAGTGCTCGTCTAAACGCCACTGCAACACATGTACACACATACTGGACGGGGCAACAACTGTTACATTCACTAACACAGACAAAACATTTAACATCAAACAGCGACTGGACTGCAACTCAACTAACGTAATTTACGTTATACAATGCCTGCGGTGCCTACAGAACAGGGACAATAACTGCCAGTACATCGGACAGACAGGAAGACGACTACGAGACCGACTCAACGAGCACCGTAGGGACATTATCAACAAAAAACATGACAAATCCGGGGTTGCAGATCACTTCTGTAAACCCGAACACACAGTTGACGATCTACAAATTTTACCGATACTACAACTACACAACAAACGAGAGAGTGTTAGAAGAGCCAAAGAACAGTACTTCATTGGCCTAGCTAACACTCTGGCACCTCACGGACTTAACAGGACCACTGACCGCTAACCCATTCTAACCTTGTCCTCTTTGCCGCCTGTCTTTCCACTACCTCACTATCTTTACACTTATAACTATTATAATAATTAAGGACATAAAAAATTTTTTTCTCCTTAACATAACAATATTTTATAATTATCCATTTTATTATCATTTCACCATTATGATTATTATGATTATTTATATCCTCATTACCAAAACATGCACATCTTCATCCCACACCTTGCCACTGCGAAGCATCAAACATACCACCAATCAGATGTCACCAACCATAATTCAAAATAATTGCCTGTATATACTGTTAAACATTTTGTATTCGATCAAACTCTGAAGAAGCCCTGCTTGGCAGGGCGAAATATTAGCAAAACTAAAAAACCTAGTTGTCTTTTGTGTCTTGCGCCGCGGTGTTTCTGCCTTACTATAGTTATTTGTTTTGTTGTATAGACCAATTCAATAAGCATGCTTGGGTTAGACCAATTGCTAATCAAACTGGCGTATCAAGTGTTAGGCGTTTAAAGATATTCTTGAATCCACAGTCCATAGACCGAAACCTCTTAGAGCAGATCATGGGTCTGAATTTATTAATAAATCATTTCGTAATTTAGCAATAGAAAATAATATAAAATTATTTTTTTCTAATGATGATCCTAAATATGCTGTGGTCGAAAGATATAATAGAACTTTCAAAGGTAGAATTGCAAAATATTTAGATAGTAAAAAAAACAAAAGGAGATTAGAATTATATTAATGTTTTACCTGATATCGTGGAGAGCATAAATAATTCAAAGCATAGAATTATAGAAATGGCTCCTAATAAAGTTAACGTTAAAAATTATCCGATAGTAAAGAAAAATCTTAGGAAATATTGGGCCAAACAGGAAAGCAAACTTCCAAAGTTTCGAAAGAAAAGCCCACGTTACAGAGTAAAAGACTATGTGGAGATTGCATCGATGAATAAAAAATTCAAAAGAGGATTTAATAAACAGTGGACAGACAAAATCTTTGAAATATCAAGTATTCAGATGGGTTATTCACTGTTTGCTTATATTCTTAAAGATTTAGGAAGGCAAATTATAGGCGGAAAATTCTATGCAGAACTAATTCAAGCAGTTCACTTCCCAAACTTAGTAAATATTTAAAAAATATTAAAAAGACAATAATCAAATAATACTTAATGGTACTTAACAAAATGTTCAATCTATCATAAACCAGTTTTGATTACTAAAAGTCAACTTCAAGAAGTGCGTATCCGAGTTAAAGGAAGAGTAAAAGTGAATAACTATATTTGTAAAAAGGATTTTTTCATTGCATTAGAACTTGAAATTTCAGATAACAAGAAAGAGGCAAAACGACATAGAGAAGATATAATTAATTCAGATAATGAATAAGATTAAGAATGGCCGGTTTGTACACAAAAAAATCTCCAAGGATTACTGCTATTTCATCAGCAAAAGCTTCAGTGTATGATAACAATACAAATTTCAAAGTGGTTTTGAAAGAAAGTATTAATCTCGACCCTTCTCAACTTTGGATGATGTGTTGTACCAAGGCTATACTTCCGGCCAGAGAAAAACCGAATTTTGCCCAATATTTTTGGTTTAAAATAACCAGTTGTCCTTTAAATAGCCACAATGCAACATTTAAGGATAAATTCAACATAAATGATAAAGAAACAGGTGATATTTTTAGATATGAAAAACTATTCAATGCTCAAAACGTTACTCATAATTGGACAGAAGATCAGGATTTGTATCAAAGAACTTATCTCCCCCCTAGTGAAGCGCTCACATGGAAAAATGAAGGAACTTGGAATCGAATTAAAATTAATACCTTTTTAAATTCAAATTTTAATTTGAAATTTGATTTTGCTGGATTGGAAAATGATGTTCGTGTGTTGCCACAACAAACAATAATATATTTGGAACATAAAACTGGAAATGATTATTTTGATTTAAGTTTTCCTGGTATGAATATTGAAAGGAGTGATATGGACTTGACAATTTAGACATTTTATTTTTGGACAAATTTGGCAGCAGGGGAAAGTAGTATACCTTTATACTATCAAAATTATCCAGTTCTAACTCGTAAAGAAATGGAGAGGGGCTTTCCATTGGATCCAGCAAATAATTTATTTAGCAACCTACCCGAGGTATATTCACTTAGATGTAATATTATTGAGCCAAATTTATTATCTGGAAGAACTTAACAAAGCAACTTTGATTTCAAGGAGCAGAGAAATCTTGATGTATTATATAAAAGTTGTGAAGATAATACTAATATGCTTAAATGCAAATCAGGTTGACCATTGTTCTGCTCCCCGTACTGAGCCTTATAAACGATTCAACCGAAAAGGCTTTTCCTGGGCCACCTAGAGATGCGCTTTTTCTTTAATCGATCCCGTTTCTGGCCGGATACTGTTTAAAGATTTTGCTAAGCGTTTTGAAACCTATAAGTTGGTTAAAATTTCGATTTTCTCGCGGTTCGAAAAAGTTTTGATTTTGATGGCGGCCATCTATTGTGTTCCCTTCACTGCACGCACAGTGATTCTTTTGTCCTGCGGAAGTTTTCTCCTAATTGCTCAGTTAATGTTGACATGAGCTGAAATTGAAGCTAAAATTATTCAGTATTTCAAATGGAGGAAACATTCAAAATTTACTCGATTTTTACTCAAAAGTCTTGCTGTAAAATTCTCCTAAAATTTCTGCAGCAAGTTGGACATTATTTCTGCTGATGATTCCACGAATATTCTCAAGATTTATCACGCATCCCGACTCTTTTGTCCTGTCTTTGGATTTTCTTCCCCTCAGAGGAAAAACAAATCAAAAGACACGTTGATTTATTTTGGAATCATACGAGGATCTTGCCCATATTCTTTCGGGTTTTAAGAAGAGTTCTTGCTTTGACAAGCTTCAGAAATCCCCACGGTAAGAGTTGCGTTTTCCTCTCAGTTTTCCTCTAAAATTTTTCCACTAATAACACAGTTAAAAATAAAACCACTGTGCACGCAATGTAAACAAAACAAACACGTAATGAAACTCAAATAGGCCTAAATATTTTTTGCCTTCCTTCAAAAAGTCAGATCTCAAATACAAAAAAGTCGAGATTAAGTGACTAGAATATTTTTTTATGAAGGTCGTTTGAAATTGAAGTTTTGGAGTTTTCTGTTGGACATGAGAAAAGGAAGGAGTATTGAATTTACACAGGACCAGGAGTACCTAATTTTGCAGAAGATAGGATTTTAATTAAGTGCAGACAGGTCATAAACATTTTGTTTAAGTTGACAGAGCACAGTCAGAGATATCCCTCGCCACTTGCTCACTATGGTATGGTCATAATGATGATGAAGATTTTGATGATGATGATGATGATGATGATGATGATGATGGTGATGGTGATGATGATGATGATGATGATCTGACGATGATTATGATAAGGATGGTACTGATAATGATGATGAGGATGAGGATGATTCTAATGGTGATTATAATGTTGGCAATAATGATAATTTTGACGGTGATGATAACTATGATGATGATGTTCTTTTTTTGTCCACAGTTATCAATTATCAATTTTGTCCACAGTTATCAATACCCTTTTATCAATTCTCTCATGTATTTACCATTACAAGTAGACTAGCTTTTTAACTTGACGCCCGCGATGCGGGCGAGCTTTTTACCTTGACACCCGCGATGCGGGTGAGTTTTTACCTTGACACCCGCGATGCGGGTGAATATTAGTACCAGTTTAGCCTTGGAAAGACAAGATACCACTCAGCTGCCTTTTAACTTGCTGCCTTTTAACTCCCCAGTCTTCTGAACTTTCGCTAGAGTCCGGGGAGGTTAGCTCCCCATGGCATCCCACAACCTCCCCGGACTCTAGCGAAAGTTCAGAAGACTGCAAGTTAAAAGGCAGCAAGTTAAAAGGCATCTCTATTACTAATCTTCTTATTATGCAAATCAGGTTTTCCATTGTTATGGCTCACTTTTCGATTCAACAGCAAAGGCTTTTTCCCTAGGCCAGCTAGAAATGCGCTTCTTTTTTTAATCGATCCCGTTTCTGGCCGGACACTGTTTTTAAGATTTTGCTAAGCGTTTTGAAACCTATAAGTTGGTTAAAATTTCGATTTTCTCTCGGCTCAAAAAAGTTTTGATTTTCATGGCGGCCATCTATTGTTCCTCTCACCACACGCACAGTGATTCTTTTGTCCTGCGGAAGTATTTTTCTATGTTATTGAGCTCGCATTCGGCCTAAAATTATCTCAGTATTTCAAATGGAGGAAATATGCAAAACTACTCGATTTTCTTCCCAGAAGTCTTGCTGTAAATGTCTCCTAAAATTTCTTCAAAAAGTTGGATATTATTTCTGCTGTTGATTCCACGATTATTTCCCATGATTTATCACGCATCCAGACTCTTTGGATTTTCTTCCGGTCAGATGAAAAGACGCTTGAATTTATTTTGCAATCTGACGAGGAATCTTACCCATATTCTTGCGGGCTTCAGGAAGATTTCTTGCTTTGATGAGTTTCGAATCCCCACGGTAAGAGTTGTGTTTTCTCCGAGTTTCGCATAAAATTTTTCCACTAACAACACAGTTGAAAATTTTTAAATCACTGTGCACGCAATGTAAACAAAACAAACACGAAGTGAAACTCAAATAGGCCTAAATTTTTTTGGGTTCCTTTGAACAAGACAGAGTTCTAACACCAAAAAGTCAAGATTTAGTGAGTAGAACATTTTTTCATGAAGGGCATTTGAAATTGAAGTTTTAGAGTTTTCTGTTGAATAGGAGGAAAGGAACGATTATTGAATTTGTGATGATTGTGGAGATGATGATGATGATGATGATGGTGTCTAATATGATTTAGATGGCATGATGAAAATTACGGAGATGATGATTATGATGATGATGATAACAATGACAATGATGGTAGTGATGATGCTGATTATGATGATGATGTGATTATGAAGATGATGGTTATGATGATTATGATGATTGTTGTCAATAAACAATTTTTCAGCTCAGACAAATAGATTTAAGTTTCTTGGGTCTCCTTACTCAACTGAACATATCCACATTTTACCCATAGTTTTGTATCTTCAATCAATGATTGTTTTGATTTTGCTAATGATATTTATTTCATAAGACTAGCTTTTTAACTTTAAGCCTGCTACATGAGCAGCCAGCTTACCATAGTACCAGATTAGCCTTGGCAAGACAAGATTCTTCCTCCAAGAATTCATCGCCTTCACGGGAACCATGTGACCTGTCTACCATCGCTGAACTTTTGCTAGAGTCCGGGAGGTAAGTCCTCCATGGCATCCCTAAACCTCCCGGACTCTAGCAAAAGTTCAGCGATGGTAGACAGGTCACATGGTTCCTGTGAAGGCGATGAATTCTGAGGAAGAATCTTGTCTTGCCAAGGCTAATCTGGTACTATGGTATTATCAAGTTAAAAGAGTTAATATAAAAGGAATATTAATAAATATTCACCAAGTCAGATTGTCTTCAAAGATTATGCATTTACTGATAAATTACAGTGTAATTTATTTTTACGCAATATTTCAACAAACAAAGTATTTAATCCTTCATTTTTTAAAGTTGAGTTATTATTTACAACTGATCCGGCAGTATATAACATTGGAGAAATATGACTTCGTTTAGAAGCAATCAAGATGAATTTTTATTACAAGGTTATTTTGATAGTAACTTTTCTAATTATTTAAAGATACACGATAGTTTATTGAAACTAGATGATTTGCGCGCATTACCAATAATTGATGGATGGAGAGTAGCTTTTAACTATGGTGAATATGATAAAGAAAAAGGCATTCCAGTTGTAGTGATTCCGACAGAGTATAATGTAAATGATTGGTTGGTAGAAATAAATGTTGGGGCATGAAGAAATTATAAACATAATGAAGTAAACTGCAGTTTTGATGAGCAGCTAATGTACATTACGCGAAAACATAACGATATTTCAGTGAGAGATATTTCGGTGAGAGATAATTATTATAACTGCGTTACAAATGTATCTAATGGAGTTCTTATATTGACCTGAAGTTTAGACTTAAAAAATCATAAAAAAGAACAATAGATATGGCAATGCTTTTGTTATTACAATGGAGATTAATATCTTTTTCTAATTGATTCATTTTGACAATTGATTGATTGACATTTGTATTATTTTTTCTTGTATATAACCTGCGTATATTGCGCTCAAAATTAGTTGAGTTCATTGCAAAAATGGAAGAAATCTGTGATTTTGAAAATACAATCGCAAATGATTTCATTCTTGCTAATATTTTAAATAAGTTAGATATAAAAGATGTGTTAAATTTGATGCAATGTAATAAGAATGTGAACAAACATGTTGAAAGGAATATATTTTTTGGAGGAGTAAATGCAAAGCGCACTTAGGTATGTAATATTTGTGACTTGTGATTTCTGTAAAAATTTAACATGTACATGTATGTGTGGATTGTTTCCTGTCAATGTTGTACTGTAAAGGTGTAATGTTAGTAACACTGTGCTTGCTGTCTCTGTAATATCCTCTTTACTGTAAAATGTGTTGATTGATGTAAATCATAGTTTGTGTTTAAAATCAAGTGTTATGAAATATAATTCAGTTCTAAAATAAGTCTGAAGAAAACACAGAAGTCTCTATCTCTCTTGGTGTTTCTGCTTATGGCTATACCTGCCGAACCCGCTGTGGAAAATACGTTACAAATTGGTGACAGGAGCCCAGGTATGCCGAGTTTTATTGTACCAGAGCGCTTTAGTTCAAGCGATTTTAGTTTGTGGTTAAGACATTTCCAACACTGTGCCTTAGCGAATGAGTGGGACGACGCCGCCCAGCTAATCAAACGGCCTGCCTTTCTTCAATTCGCTGCCTAACGATGATAAAGTCTCTTTGGATCGCTTAGTCACCAGCCTGAAACGGTGCTTTTCACCCACAACTGACCGAGAACACCATTATCGGGAGTTCGAAGAACAGAGCCTACGACCAGCCGAGGATCCGAACCTTTTTCTTTGGCGCCTCAAAGAATCGGACCTTTTGCTAACTGCCTTTGATGCTCTCTTGCGCCGGCAATTCCTAAAGGGGCTCCCAAGTGACATGCAACTCAAGCTTCTTGAGCACGACCCAACGCCCACTTTGGCTGTTATGACCACTTTTGCCCAACGGTTTCGTGGGTTGAAGAGTTTGCTGCAAAAAAACGCAACATGTGCTGCGGTTGCTGCCCCACCGGTCAAGCCTGACCGTCTACAACAACAACAACAGCTAGAAAGGCAACAAAGTCAACTCGATAATGTAAATGGCCTTCTTGGCCAAATTGCTGATTGACAGGCCATGCTGATTGCTGCAATTTCCAGCCACGGCGGCAGTACCGATCGCAAAAAATTGGCAAGCTTATCGCTCCTCTGTACGCTGTTTCTACTGCGGCGAAGAAGGCCACATCGTCCGATTCTGTCGAAAAAGAAAAGACGCCCCAAGATCTCACTTTGCGCTGGATGGGGCCATGTTGGCCAGAACTGTGCGAACAATGTAATGAACGATAGTAATAATGGTTTCGTAGGATCTCCCACTTCTGCTATCTCTCCGTTGCAACAAAATCAAAGCCGTAAGTTTTTTTTAAACTATCAAGGGGTGCCTCGCTAGGTTGGCACGTTGAGCACCCCTCTATTTTTGCTGTTGGAACTGCTTCTGCTCCCCTCGGTGAATCAGTCCCTAGCCAACCCCTCATGTTTTTACAGTGTACAGTTATCTGCACTTGTCAACATGGGGTCGATACAATCTAATTTGGGCTTGGATGTGTATCAAAACATTTTTGACAACTGTACACAGCAAAACATTACCCCTCCCAAGCTGCAAAGTGTTTCCAACTCATGCATTTCTATAACTGGTGAGCCATTGCACTTGTCAGGTGTAGTGGATCTCCAGTTCTCTTTTCCTGTTGGTGATTTTGTGTTTATGTGTGTTTTCTTGTTTGTGATAATGTGTTACAGCCTTTACAATGCGTTATGGGATGGGATTTTATTGCATCTTATCATTTACAGTTAACTTTTAGTCAGTATTTGTATTCTCTACAGGGTCCCCATGGTAGTACTCCTTTAACTCCTTGGGTTCCCTCCCTTGGATCCAAATCAGTCAACTGTTCCGTCACTTCTAGTGTTTCCAAAGGGGAGGTTCCACCTGTATGGTGGCCGAGGACTGCCATTGCAAGTTTTGTTTTTTTTTTTAATTTGCATTTATCTTTTTTTTTATTTTTAACTAATTTTTTTATTCCCACACTAAAATTTTTATTTTGTAAAAAAAAGAAACGAAATAAAAAAAAAGATTTGAAATAAAAATTAAAATGAAATAAAATAAATGAAAATTTTTAAATAACAAATAAATTCAGAAAATTAAATATAAAAAAAATTAAAAACATTTTTATCCGCGTGGCCGAGGGCAGGATGAAATTTTCTAACATTGAAAAATTTTTAGAAAATGAGTCCTACTTGGGCAAACTTTTGCCCGTAGTCAGGCAAAAATGTTAGTAAACAATGGGCTTTTTGTCGGGCAGCCCCCTATTTTTAGGTACCCCTACACCGATGCATCTGATCATATTGTGTTGTCTGCTGTAAAATTGTGCTTCTTTCCTTTCAAACCTTTGCTTTTTTTATTTCAGAGAAAATTGTTACAGAAGATCAATTAGAAGAGGTGGCATTGCATTCAAATATATTTGATGCCAGTGATGACTATTTGGAAAGAAACCTTAGGGATCAATTTGAAGCATTAGTACCGGACCCACAAACTATTTTACCTCAAAATTGTATGCAAATGTATTTAACATTGAAACAGAACATATTATAAGTATACCTACCAGTTTATTTAAACCATCTGATGTACATCCTTTTTCGTGCATTTTTAGTGACGTTCAGTTTTTCAAATTTTGTAGTCCTGTTATTTGGCAATAATAATTACATTTATGGTTTGTGAGAAAAGTGTTTATTGCAACATTGCTAAGATTGCAGGCACAAAACAGATGCTCTCCACCTTCTGTTGGTGCAGAGGACGCAATCTCAGGGTCATACAGGGTATAACCACTGCCTTGAATATCCAATAACATAAGTTCTTTCTTAGATTTTTCATATGAATAATGTGCCAAACATTCCACCTTCTTACAAACGTCGGTTGATTCTAGGCTCTCAGTAACAATTCCAGTATTGTTTATGTATTTGACAAAACTTCCTCCTATGTATGGCTCAACAGACACCCATTCTTCATCCTGCTTTGCAAGGAAAACTTCACAGTATGCAGGTACCTGACCAAACTCAACCTTGCATACACTTTTCACCCTTGAAGAAAAGGTATCTGTAAAATTTTTGGCCAAGGCATGCATCTGAACCACCTTTCTTGTGTGGGCTTCTGTGGTCTGTCCTAATTGCTGTATAACTTCCATTGTGCTGGGGAGATACCTTTTGATAACCCATTTTCCACTGAAACTGGGTGATGTGCTTGTTGCTTTGAAGGCCTGCCTGAAACCTCCTTCTCCAAACGCCTCTGCCTCAATGTTAAACTCAACTTTCTCAGGGAGAGTTGACCAGATCATTCCCTCAATCTTAAATTTGAAAACATCAAGGGTTTTGAGATTATTAGGACATTCAACTACTTTCCCCAACCTTAGCATATCCACAATAGATAGGCTTTTGGGGTAGATTTTACCTCCACCGGTTGCTGGGCTGGCAGTTGCTATACTTGTAGTAAAGTTTGCCTGGCTTCTACTACAATCAGTGTCAACTTGCTTGGATTTCAATTGAATAGAAGAACTCTTGAACTGTTTTGAGCTATTTGACTGTTGTCTGAACTTTCCATAGTGCATGGGAAATGCTGTTTTTCTCTTTTTCATCTGCATACTTGGGAAATCGTACTCTTCATCATCACTTATGGCACTTGCAGGCTTGGACACAAATCTGATGTGGATTAATTTAAGGTCAGGCACCTGTTGCAATGAGGAACAGGACGGCCCTTGTTCACTGGCAACAATATCTATCACTTTGTCAACATCCATTTTGGAAGAAAAGTAATCTTGACAAGCTGACTTAATACCTTCAAAAGTGATGTCATCCTTCCTGTATGGGACAAATTCACGAGGCCCTATCCTGCAGTATTTTTGAGCTTTTCCTGAAACATTGGTTGAGAGTCGTTGTACAGTAAGCTCATCTGCCTTAACAACGTTCTTCGGCTTTTCTTTCCTTTTGTTGATGTCTCTTTTCGTTTCCATCATCTTCTTGAGGTTCTTCCATTTCTCCGCCATCTTCAATATCCCATAATAGGCATGATTCCACACACACCATCGCACACAGAAAATGTTTTGGCGGTTTTGGCAAAAGCCGCCAAAAGCGAGAAAACGAGGTTTTGGCAGCTGTACGCCGGAACGAGGTTTTGGCAGTCCTCGGCCACGCGGATAAAAATGTTTTTATTTTTTTTTATATTTAATTTTCTGAATTAATTTTTTATTTAAAAATTTTCATTTATTTTATTTCATTTTAATTTTTATTTTAAATCTTTTTTTTTATTTCGTTTATTTTTTTTACAAAATAAAAATTTTAGTGTGGAAATAAAAAAATTGGTTAAAAATAAAAAAAAGATAAATGCAAATTAAAAAAAAAAACAAAACTTGCGATGGCAGTCCTCGGCCACCATACACCTGTTTTTATACAGTCGTCCTGCAAAGGGCCAATTTCTCTGACTCCACCTAGATCCGAGTGCATTCTTCAGGCCAAGGTCCCAAGAGGTTACTCCAAGCAACTAGGCCTTGTGTGTAGTTTAACCGACTCTGAAGACCAGGCTTATCTTACGGCATACACATTAGGTCAGGTGCATTCTAGTAAAGTTCCTATCAGAATCATGAATCCTTCTAAATCCAGTGTAGAGTTGCAAGCAGATCAGAAAATTGCTCCATTTTTCCCTGGTGTAGAGTCTATCTAACCATCTTCACAGTCCTCAGTTTGTGCTAGTGTTAGCAGTACCTCCACAGTGGCAGACAACACTTTGGCAGAACTACAGGCAGCAGTTTGTCCCACATTACTAGTCAGGGATAGGGAGAAGATTTCAGATACCTTGCTAGCCTTTCCTGATGTTTTTAGCAATAATCCAGGCCACACTACAGCCACCACTCACCATCCAAACAGGAGACTCATCCCCCATGAGACAATACCCTAGGCGCCTGCCATACCATTATCGTGCCGTGGTTGATAAGCAGGTAGCTGAAATGCTTTCCCAGGGGGTCATTCAACCTAGCACTAGTCCTGAGTCCTCACTCATAGTCCTTGTCAAAAAGGAGGATGGCTCCTTCCGCTTTTGCATTGACTACCGCTAATTGAACGTGGTGACCAAACAGGATGCCAACCCCCTCCATAGGGTGGATGATCTCCTTGATACATTAAATGGGTATAGCCTCTTTAGCACATTAGATCTTCGTAGCGGCTATTGGCAAGTCAGCATGAGCCCAGAGGACAGGGAAAAAACAGCTTTTATGACACATAGTGGTCTGTATGAATTTCTGTGCATGCCATATGGGCTTTCTACTGCACCTGCTACTTTTTCACGTGCCATAGGCACTGTTCTGTCAGGTCTTGCTTATGAAGTGTGCTTATGTTATTTTGATGACGTTATCGTCTTCTCTAAGAGCATAGACCAACATTGTCAGCAGTTGACTTCCCTGTTCAGTTATAAATGTTGTGCAATGTGAAAATCTGTTAAGGTTCAAGACATCATTTTTGATGTTCAGTTATGGTTTGGTTAATTTGCTTGAATTATTTTTGCAGTGTTTTTTCAATCATTAATGCTAGCTGGCATCTTCTTTACTGACCTGCTGCTTCTGAATCATGCTAAAATCTATGCATTCACATATGATGATATTACTACAAATTAACTAAATTTATACCAGTCATGTGTCCCAGAATAAGCTGAGTTTGTGGATTCTGGGGTGCTAAATGTATAACGCTATGTAACATTACCTTATCTGCAAACAAAAAAACTTAAATAAACTTTTGGTATTCTCTTTCCCATGTAGAATTGAAATTAACATTGAAAGGAGCAGGAAAAAGGAAACAAGGCACTGGATCTAATAAAAAAGTAAGCAACTATATCTCATTGAACTCTACAAGTTATTTCTACCTCCAAAGAACTTGATCATTTGGTAAAATTTTGGTTAATACTGTATGAACAGTGCAAGATTGCCCTAGCAATTAAAGACTGCTGACTTGAATGAAATTAGAAAATACTTTTACCTTATATGCAAAATGTCAATCCAGTTAGTAAATGTTGGATGATCACATCTTGCCATGTTTCTTTTTGATAGCTGAAACAAATACAAAAGGCTACATCATAAATATAGAAACAAAAAATATAGAAACAATAAATATACAATCAATCTTCACGCTTACATATGTGAGATTAAATTGTGTTTTGGTCAGCTACAATAAGACACTCATTACTTTCGTGGGAATTAATTGAAACTGAAGTCATGATGCCTGAATTGGTGATATCTGATGATGAAGAGGATAATGTTTCCGAAACCAGCAATAATTCATGGATATCGATTGGTTCAATTCATCTTACCATGGATGACAAAGAAATTCTGCTTTCAACTGATATGTGGTTGAATGATAAACATATCAATGCAGCCCAGCAACTTCTTAAACAGCAGTTCCCATTGATTGGAGGATTCCAGGATAGTCTTCTTCAACAAGGTCTGCAATTTGATGTCATGCCTTCTGAATTTGTTCAGATAATAAATAAGTCAAATAACCATTGGGTTGCCTTATCAACCGTTGGAGTACATCATGAGGGTTCAATAAAGGTCCTTGATAGCATGATGTCAAATGCAGTAAACCAAGAGATGAATGCCATAATTGCATCTCTGCTTGTGACAAGAAAGCCTGTTGTTTACTTGAAAATGGAGCATGTGCAACAGCAGCCAGACACCTTCAACTGTGGCCTATTTGCAATTGCTTTTGCAACTGACATAGGCTTTGGTAAAGATCCTCGAAGGGCCATATATGATGTGTCACAGATGAGAAATCACTTCATTCAATGTCTTGTTGGAAGAAAGATGCAGCCTTTTCCATCTGCTCAAAGCCAGAATGTTTATCATCTTAGTACTTTACAAGTTTACAAGTTGTCGTATGCCATTGGCAGTTGATGATGAAGAACAGATGTTTGTCTGCAATGTTTGTGCTGAAAAATTTCATTTCAGTTGCCAGGATGATGCAAGTGAAGATTGGGTTTCAGATGATGATATAACACTCTGGTACTGTAATGAGTGCTGGAAGTTAAGAAGATAAATGTTTAAATTTTATAATTGGATAATTATTACTATTATAGTAGATATATGATTATTGTCGTAAAACCTTTTATGTAAATATTTTACCTATACCTGACATTTTCTTGTTAGCTTATTTTGTTGACTTCAAGCCCATAAAGTCTAGATCTTTTGTTATTGTTGTTTACCAAGAAATGTAGCAAAAATCTGAATGTAATACATAGTCTAGGCTCTTTGAATGAAAAACTTAGGCACTTTAAGATTTGTATTGTAGTGCCAAACTTTCCTGAACGTTCTTTAGGCCATTGAAAGTCTTGCTCTTTTTTGGCTTTGCCTTTTTGGCGGTTTTTGGCCTAACATAGCCTGATAGCCCCATTCTACATCTTTATTGCATAGACGCTTTGGCTTTCAATTCTAAAGTTGTATCTACTTTTAATCAGTTCAGTTTTCAATTGCTTAAATACAGTGTCCGTGATTTTGATTTCTAGCAAATCTAAACTTCAAGTTAATGTTGAAACTTACCTCTACAGCAGCGCCACAGAGCATCAGAAGGCCGCCATTCCCAAAATTGCTTGCTGGTCTCGTCACCTTCACCTAACTGCCGAGCCGACCGAAGCCAGCACAAGGTTGTCGTTTTGCAATGACAAAAAGGTCACCCGAGTGCTTGGTATGAATAATTAATGAGGTCCTCCTGAGCGATTGAATTTTTTGCCCACCTTCCAGAATGTTCCAGAAAAATGGAACGTCCATAAGAATCCCGCAATCTGATTGGTTAGAACTTTCCAGAAGTTTCCAGAATGTTGCAGAAAGTTCCACAAGATTCTAGAAACGAGAAATCCTACAATCTGATTGTTTAATTATGAAGGCGTAATAATTCGAACGTCACGTTCAAATCGTCTCAGTTGGGATCTCTGTAATAGGCTTGGTGGGAAATACAGAAGACCGGCTTGTAAATATTGCAACTTCAAGCATCTAGATAAAGTAGCAAACAGCCACACGATCTCGATCATCTTCCACAATCTAAAAGGAATAAACTGCTATGTCATTGATTAAAACTTATAATAGCATACTTTAATAAAACTATTGGCTGAAGAATTGGGAATTCGTACATAGAACAAGTCCATAATGGAGATTTAAAATATATATATCTACAATATACAGGGTGGCCCAAAAAAAGGGACCCCCCTAGGTAAATAATTTTTAATTTTTTTTTTTCGTAAGTGGGAATTACATGAAATTTATAATACTTGATATTCAACTCAAGTGAGATATTTCTTGGAAATATTGTGATGATATTGGTTAGCAACCCAGAATAAATTGACTTCAAAACTTTTCTATCCGAAAACATACTGTAACAAAATTTGCAACTTCATTACGCAACAAAACAGAAAAATCAACAACTCATTCATATGTCAAATTATGTGTTCAAAATGTCCTCCGTCTTGCTCAATGCACTTTTCTAATCTTGCTGGCCATGCGTTAATGGCCCTGGCAATTTTACGTTGGGGCAATGATTCCCATCCAAGCACGATAGCAGTACGCAATGATGGAATATCATGCACGTTGTTTTCATGCACATAGACGAGCTTGCTTAGAGAATCCCAAATTGAATAGTCCAAGGGATTTAAATCAGGGCTATTTGGCGGCCATTGATCTTTTTTAATAAAATCAGGAACATTTACTTCAAGGAAATCCTGAGTAGAGCGCGCAGTATGACATCTGGCACCATCTTGCTGGATTGTAAAATTTTCGCCAGATATCGCGCGTATATTTGGCGGATGCTGCTGTAAAATTTCTTGATAGTACACAGCATTCAATCTTTCACCTTGCTCGATGAAAACAAGAGGAATCTTTCCCATGATTGAAACAAATGCTGAAACCATTACTTTGGGTGAAAACGTTGGTTGCTGGTGAAGCAGTCTTTCTGGGGAAACATCACGCTTTTGTCCTGCTAATGAATAAATTCTCTGGTTCTGGCTGTTTAAAGGAGGGGAAACAGTGAAGGATTTCTCATCGCTAAACCATATTCTCCTGATTGCTCTGTTGTCGGGGAACCTTGCCAATAGATCAGGAACCCTTATTTGCCTTTGTAAGATGTGGGGGCCCTCAAGCTTTTGCACTTTAATCCGCTTAAAAACATTCATCTGGAGGTCATTCTTAACGACGCGTTGAACTGTACATCTTGAAATCCCGGTATTTCGTTCTATCATTCTTGGAGACATATGTTCACCGGGTTCTTCTTGACTTAAAATCAACTCCTGAATCGCATTAACATTTTCTTCAGTTCGCGCTGTCCGTGGACGACCGCTACCCACTCTTCTTTCAATGCTACCGGTCTCATCGATTTTCCTAATCAACTTCGCAACACCACCCATCGTCCAATTTTTGTTAGGGAACTCTGCTAAAATTCTTTTTCTTCCCCATCCTTTTTCAATTCTTAAATTCTTTATTAGGTGTTTATCTTCTACTGATATTGTAGGCATCTTGCTTTACATGGAATAATTTGCAAAATGTTTGTTTTCCTTGTTCACTGTCGTGATCAATTGTCAATTTTTCCCGTCAAAACAGCAGTTTTTGGGACATCATTAGTTTAACATCTAATTGCGCCGAGATGGATGCTCTTATCATCACCATATTTCCAAGAAATATCTCACTTGTGTTGAATATCAAGTATTATAATTTTCATGTAATTCCCACTTACAAAAAATAAATTAAAAATTATTTACCTAGGGGGGTCCCTTTTTTTTGGGCCACCCTGTATATATATATATATATGAGAGTAGAATAAAAGCAGAAATACAGATTATTTCGATACCGGTTTCATCTGTTCAAGCAGAATTTTCAATCTAAATTACTTTATACAATGCATAAGGTTTTGTGCGAAGTTTTACAAATGTTGCGTCATATTAATCCAATTTAATTGAATCAGGAAATTGACTGATCAATTGTGTTAAACCTCGTTTTGATGTTTGTCTTGGTTTAATTCTGGCTTATATTTTTTGATAAAATTTTGTTCCACTTCTTCACGATAAATTCTATCGTTGTGATTAACAAAAAAGAATGGGATGATTTTAAATAATTCAGGTTTACCAATAGCACAGTGAGCAATGTGGTTGCTAACATAGAGTTGTCTCAAGGGAGGGTCCAGTATTTGCTGTTTGTGGACCCTAACTCTGGCGCGTAAATTCTTAGTTTCACAGATATATTCCTTATCACACCCGTTACATTTTATTAGATACACAACGTCTTCCGCTGCGCAATTCATTTCTGTGGTAATTTTAAATGTTTCTTCAAAGTTTTTGAATTTTATTTCGTTAGCTTCAATTAGTAAAGGACAAGTTCCACAGCGTCTGCTCTTGCAGCGATGGACCTTTGTGGAATCGGGGTTTAATTGAACAATACTCTCGGGAGAAACAAATTTTGCTCTTGTTAGAAGTTGTTTGATAAATCAAGTAAGTGAGGACTCAAACAATAACACACTTCTAGAAATGTCAGGACAACTGGCCCTAATCGCTGGGAGTCTGAAATTAATTTCTGCGACACTAATAGATCTAAAAGAAGATGTTGCAATTCTAAAGCTTCAATCGAATAATAATAATAGCAAAGTCGTCGAAACGCTAGAAACAACAAGCGATAACATCAGAAAAGAATTGAGTTCATTTTGCGGTATGCAATTGAGCATGATGCAACAAATCGAAAATACAAACGAGGAGGATTCATGTACGAAAAGATTTCCAAACTAGAAGAACCTTCTTAATGAAAGGAAAACGGAATATTGGAAACAATATAGAAACCTGAAAATGGCAGAACTTTATTCAACATGGCTAGAGAATGACCCTCAAACCATTCCACGCAAATTCCAACCGAAACAAATTGTGGGAGAAACAGAAGCACAGAAGCTAATTAGGAAAGGATGTGCAATCAACCAGATGAAATGTGAAATAGACATTTTAAAATTAAGAGTAACCAACGGAAAGCAACAATATGAAGCCATTGACAACCACATGATCACTGTTATCCAAGAAAAATTCCCAGATAACATTAACCTCCAATCAAAATTCAAATCGTACTGGAATCAGCAATGTGAACTGGAGGAAGAAAATCAAAGAAACACTGGGAGAACAAGCAGGAATGGTTTTCCACGCAGGAATTAGAACCACCAACTGGCAACAACTCAAACAACAATGCGAATGAGACATCCTTCCTCAACAACAAAGAATGACTGCTAACAACCAGTATCCATTTCGAAAACCCACAAGAATTCCGAGAAGAAACAACAATAATAATCGACCTCCTCGAAACAAATGGACAGAAAGAAGACAACACTTGACAACCCACGATATGACGACAACAACATCCATCACAACACCAACATAGAAGACAGAATGCACAATTGGAACATCTAGATCAACAAAGACCACAATACCAGCAAAGGCAACATCAAAGACAAGATTCTATCACCGAGGAGATCACGCAAAATTTCCCTCAACAAATTCCACGCACATTGAGCGATTCTTTTTTACTGAGGGGCCGGCCCCCGAACATGGAGAACAACTGACGAACACATCTCAGAATCAGATCGGCAGCTGCAATAAAGAAATGGCCAAACCGAAGCTGATAAACACCTCGAACGTAACGATTGAACCTGAAATTAAGTATGTTTTAATTAATTATCGACTTAAATTTACTCCCATCCCAAAATCCAATTTAATTGAATTGAGAACAGATATCCGAAAATTTGGCAGGAAATTAAGACTTAAAGAATATTTTGCGGGTAAAGATATCCAAAACGATAACAGTTTGGTACAGCCAAAAAGTGACTTTTCACCAGGTAGAAATCGAGACCCAATTCTTGACACATATATAGACTTTTTATTAAAATATCCACTTGAAAATAAATGTAAAGAAATGAAACAAATTTCAAACAACTTAACTAAAAAGCAATGGGATGGTCTAATGAAACTCTAAAGCAACAACAACCTTGTCATTAAACAAAGTGACAAAGGTGGAGCTTGTGTAATCATGAATAGCGATTTTTACAAATCGAAAATTTTATCAATACTTAATGACACTGAAACATACAAAAGACTAGCAAAAAACATCGATAGCACATTGTTGAAACGAATTACAGATCTTACTAACAAACATAGAGAAGAATTAACGGAAAAAGAGATCAAATATCTCACAAACTTGTACCACAAAACGAGCCAACTGTATGGCCTACCAAAAATACACAAAAGCAAAATTATTAATTCCAAAATAGTAGAAACGAATTCCGAATTCATAGAAGAAAATGATCCAACTGATCTTAGCTTTAGACCAATTATAGCTGGCCCTAACTGCGTAACAAGTAATTTAAGCAATTTTTTAGACATAGTCTTGAAAGAATACATAAACAACATCAAAAGCTATATACGAGATGACATAGATTTTTTAGGAAGAATCAAAAGGACAGTCAACCGTTCAGACATATTAGTGACATTTGATGTCATTAGTATGTACACCAATATTGACAATACTCTTGGTATTCAAGCCATAAGTTACTGGCTAAACAGGTTTCCGGAAAGGTTACCAAGAAATATTTCCAAAGAATTTATTATTGATGCCTTAAATCTAGTTTAACAAAACAACACATTCACTTTTGACGAAGATTATTACCTACAAATTAAGGGAACGGCCATGGGCACCAAAGTCGCACCAACATATGCCATAATGGTGATGGGATACCTAGAAACTAAACTTTACCAACAAATAAAAGAAAAATATGGCAATGAGATAATGGCATCATTTATTGATAGATGGCATAGGTACCTTGATGATTGTTTTATTATCTGGAACACATCAGTTGATTCAACTGAGAACCTTTTAGAACTGCTCCAAAAATTACATCCAAGCATTCAATTCACCAATGATGAGAGCCAAGAAGAAATCAATTTTCTCGATATAAAATTAATAATTAAAAACAATCAAATAATTACGGACCAATACCAAAAACCAACTGATGGCCAATTATATGTACATTTTAACTCTTGCCACCCATCGCACACAAAACGAAATATACCTTTCAATTTAGCCAGGCGTGCCTGCACCATAATTGAGGATGAAAGCTCTAAATCCCAAAAACTGAACAAATTACACTCCAACATACTTCAACAAGCTTACCCTGCAAAGCTTGTAAAAAATGGCATTGAAAAGGCACTAAAAATTCCCCTAAATGAACTCCCTCAACCTAAAACCATTGAAGATAGTGAAAACATTCTTCCCTTCGTAACAACTCATAACCCTAGAAATCCAGACATGTTTAAGGTTATCAAAGAAACTATCAGTTTATTAGACGCAAGCCCGAAACTCAGAGAAGTATTCAAGGATATAAAATTAATAAATAGTAAACGACAATCAAAAGGCATCAAACAACTTCTAACAAGAGCAAAATTTGTTTCTCCCGAGAATATTGTTCAATTAAACCCCGATTCCACAAAGGTCCATCGCTGCAAGAGCAGATGCTGTGGAACTTGTCCTTTACTAATTGAAGCTAACGAAATAAAATTCAAAAACTTTGAAGAAACATTTAAAATTACCACAGAAATGAATTGCGCAGCGGAAGACGTTGTGTATCTAATAAAATGTAACGGGTGTGATAAAGAATATATCGGTGAAACTAAGAATTTACGCGCCAGAGTTAGGGTCCACAAACAGCAAATACTGGACCCTCGCTTGAGACAACTCTATGTTAGCCACCACATTGCTCACTGTGCTATTGGTAAACCTGAATTATCTAAAATCATCCCATTCTTTTTTGTTAATCACAACGATAGAATTTATCGTGAAGAAGTGGAACAAAATTTTATTAAAAAATATAAGCCAGAATTAAACTGAGACAAACATCAAAACGAGGTTTAACACAATCGATCAGTCAATTTCCTGATTCAATTAAATTGGATTAATATGACGCAACATTTGTAAAACTTCGCACAAAACCTTATGCATTGTATAAAGTAATTTAGATTGAAAATTCTGCTTGAACAGATGAAACCGGTATCGAAATAATCTGTATTTCTGCTTTTATTCTACTCTCATATATTTATCTACTGCTACTTGCGAACCAAAAAACGAAATATATATATATATATATATACAATATATATACATGCGCAGTAGCTATATCAATAATGGTAAGAGCTAGAGGTCTGAAACCTAGTGTGTAGAGCAAAGAAATAATAGAGATTTGAATGATGTATGTCATATGAATATTCATCAAAGAGCGCATGCGAAATAGCAATATCTCTAATAGCTGATGGTTTAATCCATGGTTTATGATAGCCTTATATTGTTTGTACCCAAAACTATTATCTAAACATTACAATATATTGCCTATATACTCTATAGAAAATAGCAATTTTATTAATGGCATCGTTTTCAAAGAATGTTCACACAGAAACAAGGTTATATTTCTAACAGACAACTAATGAAGAATTATTTCTAAACCTTTTTTAGGTATAGCTATTTCTAGTTATTTCCATAGTATGGGAATAATTGAGTACTAGCATATTCAACTTCTTTAACACCAACATCCTCAGAATTATTAGCTTCCTCTTCTTCATCATTCTTTGCTTGACGTATAATGAGATATTTTCTTTTCTCAATAGCATAATCTAAAGCCTCTTGCATATCCATACCATCTTCCTTCTGTGCTTTTTGCATGGTTGCTATGACTGCAGTCACAACAGCATCATTTTCAAAACTTGTATAAAAATTTCCGCCTGAAGACTTGCAGTATGTTTTAATCTTCATCCACTTCCTTACGCATTGAAGGCCATACATTCCCTAATGGAAGATCCTCCTCAATGTTGACAGTTTCATCATTATCATGGTCACTTTCCACTTCTATCTCATCATCTCAGTCAGACTCTTCACTACTCTCCTCGTGCATCTCTTGTTCATGTCGCTTAACATTATTTTTAAACTTGGAAGAGAATTCACAACGATCACATTTATACTGATTCATAATTGGCTGTTTACTTATAATTGTCGACTACCACTTAAACACCTGAGTCCTAGAGCATAAACACGCTTGAATTTATAGACTGGTTCCTCCATTCAATATGATGTGGGAAAGGAATTCAACACTTGCGCAGGAAGGATGTTTCCAATCAAATCATACCTAATCCATTGTTAATCCTTACTGATCCTCACTAATCATGAGCTAATGCTTACTGATCCTTAGCTGATCCTTAGCTGATCCTTACTGATTCTTACTGATCCTTACTGATCCTTAACTAATCATTACTGATCCTTAACTTATCATCACCTGATCCTCACTAATCATTACTGGTCCTTAACTATTCATTACCTGATCCTTAGCTAATCATTACTGATCCTTAACTAATCATTACCTGATCCTCACTAATCATTACTGATCCTTAATTAATGATTACCTGATCCTCACTAATCATTACTGATCCTTACTGATCCTTACTGATCCTTAACTAATCATTACCTGATCCTCACTAATCATTACTGATCCTTAACTAATCATTACCTGATCCCTAGGTAATCATTACTGATCCTGAGCTAATCCTTACTGATCCTTAACTAATCCTTGCTGATCCTTAACTAATCCATACTGATCCTAACCTGATCCTTACTGATCCTTGGCTGATCCTTACTGATCCTTAACTGATCATTACTGATCCTTAACAAATCATTACCTGATCCTCACTAATCATTACCAATCTTTAACCAATCATTACCTGATCCTCACTAATCATTACTGATCCTTACTGATCCTAACCTAATTCTTACTGATCCTTACTGATCCTGAGCTGATCCTTACTGATCCTTAACTAATCATTACTGATCCTTAACTAATCATTACCTGATCCTCACTAATCATTACTGATCCTTACTGATCCTTACTGATCATTAACTAATCATTACCTGATCCTCACTAATCATTACTGATCCTTAACTAATCAATACCTGATCCTTAGCTAATCATTACTGATCTTGAGCTAATCCTTACTGATCATTACTGATCCTTGCTGATCCTTAGGTAATCCTTACTGATCCTAGCCTAATCCTTACTGATCCTGGGCTGATCCTTACTGGTTCTTAACTGATCATTACTGATCCTAAACAAATCATTACCTGATCCTCAATAATCATTACTGATCTTTAACTAATCATTACCTGATCCTCACTAATCATTACTGATCCTTACTGATCCTAACCTAATCCTTACTGATCCTTACTGATCCTGAGCTGATCCTTACTGATCCTTAACTAATCCTTACTGCTCCTTAACTAATCATTACCTGATCCTCACTAATCATTACTGATCCTTAACTAATCATTACCTGATCCTTAGATAGTCATTACTGATCCTTAACTAATCATTACCTGATCCTCACTAATCATTACTGATCCTTAACTAATCATTACCGATCCTTAGCTGGTCCTTAACTAATCATTACCTGATCCTCACTAATCATTACTGATCCTTAATTAATGATTACCTGATCCTCACTAATCATTACTGATCCTTAACTAATCATTACTGATCCTTACTGATCCTTACTGATACTTACTGATACTTACTGATCCTCAAGCAAAGAATGATGAAGAAGAGGAAGCTAGTAATTCTGAGGATGTTGGTGTGAAAGAAGTTGAATATGCTAGTACTCAATTATTCTCATACTATGGTAATAACTAGAATAACTATACCTATACCTAATAACTATACCTAAAAAATGTTTAGAAATTATTCTTCATTAGTTGTCAATACCAAAAAACCTACCACTGTCAAAGACATACCTCCTAAAGTCCTTAAAGAAAACTCAGATATAAGCACAGATCCCCTACTTGAAATATTTAATAACTGTATAATAAATTCGCAATTCCCAGATGAGCTTAAGAGTGCCCATGTCTCTGCGCTAGATAAGAAAGATGAAACCACAAAGAAAGAAAATTATAGACCCATCATTGTTTTACCAACGGTATCTAAAGTGTTTGAAAGGCTCTTGGAAAAACAATTAACCGAATACATTTCAACCTATCTGTCCAATTTACTTTGCGGCTTTTGTAAAGGTTACAATACTCAACAAGCTTTAGTCCGATCGTTGGAAAAATGGATAATATGTCTTGATAACGGAGGAAAAGTTGGAGCTGTTTTGATCGATTTGTCCAAAGCTTTCGATTGTTTAAAACGTGACCTTCTGATTGCTAAATTAGAAGCATATGGACTTAACTATGGGGCATTAACACTTGTAAATGATTATTTAACAAATAGACAACAAGTGTTAAGATCAATGGTTCCCTTAGTTCATGGAAAAAGCTAATCTTAGGCGTTCCACAGGGCTCTGTTCTTGGCCCACTTTTCTTCAACATATTCATAAATGACTTTTTTCTTAACATTCAGGAAACGGATATCTGTAACTATGCTGATGATACCACCTTATTTGTTTGTGATGATAACATGCATGATGCAATTGTCAAGTTAGAAAATGACTCGGTCAGAGCAAACAAATGGTTTTCTGAAAATTACATGAAACTCAATGAGGAAAAATGTCATCTGATGACCTTAGGTGATAAAACAGATGAACCAGCTTCTATTCGTATTGTTAATACTACCATAAAAAGTAGCAGTGAAGAAAAACTACTTGGTGTCCTTATTGATGATAGACTTACCTTTAAACAAAACATTAGCAAACTGTTTCAAAAAGTAAGCAATAAAATCTATGCACTATCCCGTGTACGAAATTTTATGGACCAACACAAACTTAGGTTACTAATGAGAGCATTTATAGATAGTCAATTTCAATACTGCCCTCTAGCATGGATGTTTCACTCCAGAAAATTGAATAACATGATCAACAAACTTCATGAACCAGCACTTAGAATCACATATAGAGATCACAAATCTAGCTTTCAAACGCTTTTGGAAAAAGACGGTACTATTACTGTACATGAAAGTAACTCACAAGTACTTATGATCAGAATGTATAAAAGTAAGCATGGATTGAGCCCCTACTTTTCCGTCTCATCAACCCCACTATGCACTTAGAAACAACAATGAATTTTCGCTTCCTTTAGTAAGAACAGTGTCTTGTGGAACAGAAACCCTAAGATTTCGAGGGCCACAATTATGGCAAAGCCTTCCCCCCTCATTCAAGAATTCCTCTTCGTTACTCGAATTTAAGAAAAAAATCAAAACATGGAACGGGATACAGTGCGGCTGTAGACTCTGCCAGAAGTTTATCCGATCGCTAGCATTTTTATAGATAGTTGTTTTTAGAGTTTTACCTTCTCTCAATTATTACATTGTTATTAGTTTTATACTCTTTTATCAAATATATTAATGGTTGGCTTCTATTACCTGTATTGTAAATTTTTACTGTACATTTTAGCTATTTTTCATGCCAACAGTGTAAATAAAGGAATTATAATAATAATAATAAACGTGATGTTCAAATGAGAGTATTAGATGTTCCTAATCAGTTGCATCAACCCCTCATGCAAGCTGATTCAGCCTTAAAGCCACCGTCTCAACCAGATCCACCAGCAAATGGATAAATATTAGACACTTCTACGATTTTGCCATATGAATGTTGCTGTTTGTTATAAATGCAATTGCAGGTTCTATCAAAATTGGTACCCTATCCCACCCAATGATATTGTCATTGCTTCAAAAACACAAACATCATATTTGGATCAAAAACCACGAAAGCAGAGGATATCTGCAGAATTCGCTGAAGTTTATCATCATTTTCATTGTGCTTGCATAGCCCACAACAACCAAATATTTGCTCCGCAAATGATTGTAGTTCCTCTGCAACTGAACCCTTGCATAGGAATTTAGGTTTTGAATTGAAGATGTTGACTACACCGTTTGTCAAGTATATATTATCTCTTATTTTTATAATGTTATGCATGTGTGTTTCTTCTCGTGTTTTGTTATCTTCACTAAAAGATCGTTAAAAAGGAAAATTCTCACCCTGTAAGGATTTATGCCGCGTAAAGTATGCACTGCCTTTCTCCAAGAGTCGCTATTGAAAGAGTGTTGATGAAGCATGTCTAACTTTAACGATAAAAAGGTTTCATTCTTCACTACAAAATTTTTTTTTCAGTTTGGAATTCAAATCATCCCAGAGACTAACTTAGCTGTTTCAAATCTCTAGACTCCAAATTTGTACCATAGGGGGACAATTGAGCAATAATAGTTACTTTACTCATTTTTATTTACTATAATCATGTGTTTTATTCTTAGTTTCTGTTACATTTCGTTTGTTAGCATTATGAGTAAAATTTAAATGTGAGTATTAATGAAGGATTATGAACAGTTAACTTGGGTTTCAATTTGTTACTTTCAAAACATATTTGTGAAAAGGATTGTCATAGATATTCAATGATGTTGATTCATTTTTTCTATCAAGTGATCAAAGGTCTCTTATGATCCAGCAAGCAACCACTTTCAAAGTCAAGACCTTGTCCCAGGCCTTGTGCAATGTTTGAGGTCTCCACTGAGTCCCTGGCCCCAGGTTTCTGGGCCAACTTCTTCCCAGGTCGAAAATCTTACCTATGTCCCAGGTCCCATTCTGTTACCAGGTCAAACATACGACCTGAGTCCCAAGTCCCAGGTCACACCTGAGTCTTGGGTCCCACCGGCCTCCCACCTGAGTGTTAGGTCCTGGGTCCCACCTGCTTACAGGGTGCTGGGCCCCAATCAAGTCCCTGGTCCCACCTGAGTTCTAGGTCTTGGGTTCCATCTGTATCCTGGGTCCCAGGTCCCACCTGAGTCCCAAGTCCCAGTTCAGTTCTGTGTCCCCCGTCCCACTTCCATCCTGGGTCCCCCGTCCCACTTGAGTCAGGAGGTCATGGAATGCCACGGAGAGCTAACCTCCCTGGATTCTAGCCAAAGTTCAGAAGGCTGCAAGTTAAAAGGCAGCAAGTTAAAAGGCAGCTGAGTGGTATCCTGTCTTGCTGGACTGGTACTAATATTCACCGGCATCACGGGTGTTAAGTTAAAAATCTAGCCTACTTGCAATGGTAAACACAATTGAATTCATTAAAGGGTATTAAATTCTGGACAAAAAAAGAACATCATAAGCAACATAATTATAACAAATTTATAGCAGTAGACCCAGAGATAAATCGATTTTTCTCCAGGAAACCTAAATATTTATTCCATAGCATAGCCATTGTTATTTTCATAATTATCATCATGACCATCATCATCATCATCATCATCATCATAGTTATCATCACTTTGGGGTGCTAAAAGGGGCAAAATTTCAAATTTGTCAAGAATCTATACAAGACTTGGATATATTTCATCAAGACTTGGATATATCATTAACATTAGAAAAAATCTCTGTTTTCATCAAAAAACTCTATACAAAAGGTCATATATTTATTTCGTCACGATATTTGTAGTATCTTTACCAGAATATTTGTATAACCTATTTGATGAGATATTTTATTTCTTAAAAGAATATCTTTAAAATTCTTAGTGAGATTTTTGCCATCTCTTAAAATTTCTAGCTTTTTGAAAAAACTGTCTTTACTCTACCTGGTGAGATCTTTCCTATCACTCAAAAATTTGTTCATATTTTGGCGAAAATTCTTATAAAGTCTTTATGAGATTCTTGCTGATCGCATGATGAGATCAGATTTTCAAACTGAATCTTTTCCCGAATTATAGTTGTTTGTAAATTGTCAACCCTCAACATAAGGCTACTCCATTGAAAGGGAACCCAAAGCAAAGATGGCGTCGCTGATTGCAGAGATCACGGATCTGATGCAATCTTGTGCTTTTTTGTTTGAAGACCTGAAAAGATTTCGTTTCTGTAATGACAAATTAGCGTACTATTTATGGCAAACTAAAGTCGAAGAGTTCATTATGATTCTCTGTGGCACTTTTGTAGCTGTAAACCATATGGAATTGGCGTACTTACTAAAACGCGGAACCACCCAAAACGACCCAAAACCAGCCAAAATGACCCAAAACCAGCCAAAACGACCCATAATTGGATCAAAACGACCCAAAAGGACCCAAAACTAACCAAAAAGTGTCATTTTAACTTGTTAAGGGGTAGAAAGCCCCTCAAAATCCCTAAATTTCTTCAAAACATCATCTCTCCATTGTAAATTTGTCTTTCCTCTTGGGGCGAAAAACGTGAACAATGCGCTTTGTTTGCTATTGATTTTCGGAATGGCGGACGAATCTTTTGTAAATCGCTCTCAGGGGCCTATTCAATCACCTGCAGCTTTTCAAGCCTATCTTGTATCTTCCATCAAAATTTTTTAATGTACGATTATCGCACGATCGTGAGATTTTCTTATCTCATGATTCGAGCGAGGGGCATTTCACTCCATTCCTACAGACATGTACGCGTACACCCATTGTTAAGATTTCATGGTTTTGATAAAAAAATTCTTGGAAATATTTTCGTTTAAACGGGAATTAAAGATCACTCTACTTGTGACTTCTAACACGATCGTGCAATAATCGCGTGATTGTTGTGATAATACACTCTTTTTTTTAAAGATCAATAGCCTATTGGTTAAGAAACTTTCAGTACTCGACCCAAAATGATAAGAAACTCGCAGGTCTCAACAATCTAATCTTAGTTTCTTATAAAAAAGAGTGTATGGAAATATGTTTGCTGTCAGGGCTGAATTTACACTGAAACAAATGCTGCCGAGACAGAAATGAAAACAATGATAGAAAATATATACATATAGACAATTTTTTCCAAAATTCATACCAAGCAAATATACTATTACCAAACAAGCTTACTGCCAAATACAAATGTTCCCCGCCCTCGACATTCGGTGTCCCAGTTATCGCAGCTACCACCTTACGTTGTTGTTGTTGTCGTCAGCAGGCTGCTTCAACTGCTCGTTGCAGCTAATCGTTCAGGTTGTTGGTCTAGATTTATGAGCGAAACAGAGATTTTAATAAATTGAAGTAAGGGCTCAAGCAAGAAAACGACAGAAAAATCATCTTCAACCAAAGATAACTTATATCATTAAAGAAAAATTTAACATCATTAACGAAAGACAAATCTACATCGTATAGATGAAAAAATGCAAGTTTAAAAATCTCAAGTTTAAAAAAAATCATGTTAACCAACGAACAAAGCAAGCACACCCAAGGAGTAAATCACTCTATGTACAGTAATATCGTGCAAAATTCTAAAAGTATTGAATTTCTGAATCATAATTTCGCAGATATTATTCTGCAAAGACTTTCTTAAAAATTAAAATCTCTCAAATATCACAGAATTGTTGCACCATAGTCAATGGTTGTACTATTAATAAAATGCTTCACTGTAGCTGTATTCCACTCTATTTTATTCAAAGTATGACTTTATTGTAAGTGATGTCATATCATGATTGAATAGGCCTATTCAGGCCAAGTGGAAAAGGCATATTTCTTTGTTTTATGAGTATTGAAGATTCTGAATATTATTTCAAAGACGTACGAGATTCTAAGAGTGATTTTCCCCTGAAGAAACGAGTGCGAGAAAATAGTAAGAGTTAATAAATGCATTTATCTAATTTATGTGTTAATGTTTTAAAGTCAAGTCAGGTGTTTCTAGCGAGAAGAGGCAAATGTTTCGACGAATGTATAGTCTTACTAAGCAAAGGTCAAACCCTTTGTCTTAAGAATATGAAGAGCATTTGCAGGTAGCAGCTCCTGTGTCTTCTTCGGTACGCTGACTTTGGCGAAATCGAAATTTTGGTCATACAGCTTCAGACACTTCGTGAGGTAATGCAAATAGATTTTACCAGTGTACCTTTTCCTTTGTCCATCTTTATCAGTTATTTCACAGAGGCCAGTCGTTTTGACGAGGACAACATCCGACGATTGAAATGCAATACGGCATTGCTCGCATCTCGCAACACTTTTTGGGCATAGCTTTGAATCTTCCCTGTGCACAAGCTGGTATGCTCCAGTTATCTGTCTGTCTGGGTCAAGAAATGAATGCACGTCTCGATCCTGGCGCTTGTTGTCTTTTACCTATGATAAAACGATTATTTCATAAGTAACTAGCAACAAACTTTCTTAAATTTCCGGTCTTTGTTCTCAGCTTCTTTGATGCTTTGAAACAATCTGCAACTTATGAGAATGGTCACACCTCTGCATCGCAGTCTAAAGCAAGGGGCAATTCACTCCTCTGTTTTAATAGAAATCCTTCGGAAATCCTTTTGTTTCAACGGAAATCTCGTATACCTTTTCAAAAGTCAGATTTACATAGTAGTTTACTAAAAAAAAGAAAGCAAGCAGGTCCTGCAAGGTTTTTATCATTTCGTTATGGGGGTGAGTTTCTTCAAACCAATGTCCTATACACTTAAAATAGCTAAAAATCAAAAACTCAAAAACTTCGTTCCTTTTGTTCGAAATTCATCAACATTGTTTAAATGTATATGTACTGCAAATGTAAATGGAAACGATTGTTATACCTGCCATGTGCTTCTGGACTCGCCTTCCCTTTTTTTCTTCGTCAGTTTCAAGGGTGTTACGGCTATATCTTGTGGACGACTATCATCATCTTCATTAATGCTGGCTCTGTCGTGGAACAGCTCTGGCTCTGGAAGTCTTGCTCGTCGCTTCTGAGCTCCTGTAGCAGAAGACTTTTGTCCTGCATTTTTTGGCTTTTGGTACTGGTCGTACGCCTTGGGTACAAATTCAAAAAATGCTTTGAGATGTTGTTCTTGTCGACTGACTGACCATCGATTCCACTGGACAGGATCAACATAGAATTTGACATAATCTTTTGCCAGTCTATACTTTCCAAGTCCACGTATAGCTCGTGCACATTCAGCGAAAAAGTTTTCCTCGGCCCACTGTTTCAAACTTTCGCTAACAGCTGCAACTTCCTTTGGGATATTGTCCTCAGACAACCGTTTCTTTTGAAGCTTGTGCTTTAGCTCCAACCCATTACTTGTGAAGCGGCCATGAATTCCTAGTTCTCGCCTTGCTGTTAGAATGAGGCATTCTTTGAAAACCATGCTTCTTCTCTTTTCAAACCATGTGCTGAAGCCCGGAGCAATTTCTTCCCAGACAGGTTTCAAGCTTTCCAACTTGGCATCAAAGTCGTCTTCATCATCTGCGTCGGCTAAGCCATTCTCCAAAAGAATCTCGTTCTGCGTGCCATATATGTCTGACGTTATGTGTGGGATGACTTTGCTATTGCACCCAATTGCTCGCAGCTTCTCAGCATCTCTGTTTTCCAGGTGTTGTGTACACCATAAGCTTTTTGCACTTGTTAAAATATCCTTGAAGCCTGAAAAAATAGAATACATGTATCAATCTCAATGAAGAAGGGTAAATCTTTTAGTAGTTTAAACGTCGCAAGCAAGATGATTACGCACATTCTTTGTTAAGAAACATTTCGCAAGAAACCGATCCCCTTGGAGGGGAATTTTGTAAGAGTTTATGTTTTGGTCATCAGTGCAGCTGTAGCTGTACAAAGAATTTTTATTCGGGTTCTTTTGGCCAAATTTGCGTGTATTTCTTTTTTATGTAAAATATCTCTCAAGACCATTGGTGTTACGAAACGTTTGAAAAATTATATACTTAAATTAGGAAAAATTTAAGAAACTTAGCGCTAATCCTGATCTTAGTTTGTTATAGAAAAATGAAGGTAAAAAGGTTTACCTTGAGCCAAAGCCTTGTCTAAGTCATGGCCAATTTTTTTTATCCCTGCTAACTTAGGATCATCTATAACAAGTTCTCCTGCAAATCTCCGGTAGGCTTCTCTGGTTTTCTTAAAATGCCAGAAACTTGGACCTGGAAATTCAGGATTCTTTCCACAACTGTCTAAAAGTGCAAGATTTGCATAAGTTGTGTCTGTTAACCAAAGGCCATCACAGATTTCAAACGTCGTATCAATTGTGAGAATAGAGTCTCCTAAGACACAAAAGCGGTAAATGTCTTCCAGCATTTTTCGGGTAAAATTCGTTGTAGAGTATTGATCAGCTCCGAAACTAACAGATTTAATGAGACTTCCCGCCGTTCTTAGTGACTTTAAGATGCTTTCTGCTTCAGAGAATTCGGTTTTTGTTGCTGCTGAAGTCGAATTTGCAAATTTTCTGTTTTCCATTACTTTTGGGCATTTAACTGTTTCACTCACGGTAGTGGGAAGACTATTGGAAAATTGTCTGTAGATTTTGTCCGTCGAGAGTCCGTTCTCCAGCATGCTATCAATTTCGTGGAAAATGTTGGGATCTTGGCGATAGTAAGGAAAGGTTTCTGGCTTCGTAGCATTTCCATGTCGTGGCATTTTGAATTCTGACGAATGGTCTTTTCCGTCAAACCACTTGTACGTGACCAGGTAGTAAGGCATGATATCTTTCTCAGTTACCTTCCTCGCAGTTGCTAATGTCTGGCTGAAGCCGGGGTTACTCTTGTTTTGTCGGTAGCATCGGACGACTTCATAGACATCTTTTTCAGGAACAAGCTTTGCCTTATATTGACGAGCTTCTCGTACATTATAGTAGTAACTTCCAGTGCTGCTTTTGTGCACAGTCTTGCATTCAAGAACTCTTACATCATTGTTGTAATAGTAATGTTTCTTAACAGTTCCCTTTGTTAGGTAGGCACCATTATCATCTGACTTGGCCGACGATAACGGTACAACTTGCTTGTTCAGAGAAAAAACCATATTAGTTCTAATTCCAGAAGGCTTTCGGTTTAATTCCAATTCCTCTGGATTGTTTAGGAGAATGCTAAGTATGGCATCTCCACTTTCACTATCATTGCATGCGTCACTCGTTGATGGTATTTGGTCTTCAATCCTGCAAAAGTACAGATATCAATTTTAAATTATACTATAGTTGTGAAAGATGCTGTAAAACAAAAATATGCCTGATTTGTATGAAATTTGTTTGCTTGAAAAAGTAATATTACTCAAAAACTAGACCATAACGTCATCCCTATAAACCACTCTTCTAACAACATCAACCACTCTGAACAACAACATTTACTCTTTAACAACAGCATCATCAGCAACCTGCCACTTTTTCAATATCAGCAGCACTTGCATCCCTTTTCATAACAGTTGCATCCCTATAAACAGCAATAGCCAACAGCCACTTTTAAACAAACAGCAGCACTTGCATCCCTTTTAACAACAACAGCTACTCTTTTAACAACAGCAACAGCTCTAAGCAACAACAGCCACTTTTAACATCAACTACAACGCAGCACTTGCATCCCTTTTAACAACAACAGCTACTCTATTAACAACAGCAACAGCTCTAAGCAACAACAGCCACTTTTAACATCAACTACAACGCAGCACCTGCATCCCTTTTAACAACAACAGCTACTCTTTTAACAACAGCAACAGCTCTAAGCAACAACAGCCACTTTTAACATCAACTACAACGCAGCACTTGCATCCCTTTTAACAACAACAGCTACTCTTTTAACAACAGCAACAGCTCTAAGCAACAACAGCCACTTTTAACATCAACAACAACGCAGCACTTGCATCCCTTTTAACAACAACAGCTACTCTTTTGACAACAGCAACAACTCTAAACAACAACCACAATATGGCATAGAGTGGAAAAGTGGGAATTTTACCGAAGAGGGACACTTAAGGCCTATCAAATCAATTCTATGGTTTATTTCAAATTCAGATGTAAAATTACATGGCGAATCTAATGATGTTTTCGGTTTGTTTCTATTTTCTGATGTCCCTTCCTAGTTTCAGAGCTGTGAGGACATCAGTCCCACACTGGGCAATTTTAAAAAACAGCAACAAAAACATCTGGCTAAGTACACATTTTTTTGTATAAGAAACCTAGCTAAAGCCTCACTAGTAAAGGTTTCTTAAATTTTTTATTGTTTTAAGAAATAAAAGAACAAAATAATCTATTGTAATTTGCCAGAAAGGATTTGACCGTGTCAAATGATTGAGGGGGTAAAATTTCGAGGCCCTTAGTTGAAATGATTTGCCGGACCCGGACTTCCTCCATCATGGCTGCCATGGCAACAACGTAAACAGCAACAATAATGTCAGCTATTTGACAAAAGTTAGGAAAGTTAATCTTTTTTGAATAAATTTCCTGTATGGCAAGATTTTTGGATTTCTCCATAACAGAAAGATTTTAAGCTGTCTTAAAAAGTTTTACACCTGTTTCACAATATCAAAAGGAACTTTGCACGAGTTTTTAGAAGTGAGGTGAAATGAAATGCTCCCGGCCCCCTCTTTCTTGATTCACATCAAAACAAAATTTTTGCCGTTAAATTTTTAAAACAAAACGTGTAGGAAGCAAACGAAAGGGGTCCTATATAAATTTGAAATTGCCCTGTACCGGGAATGCTTGTGATTAAGTGGCCTTGTGAAATCATGACGTTAAAATTTGTTGTAGTTCTCTAAATAAAATATTTTCGAAACTTACCCAGGTTGCGTTTCATTACGAAAATTTTGAGAAATTTCGTTACTTTCGTCATCGTCGTTGGTAAGCTGTAGACGAGTGAGAAATTATCAGATACGTAAACGCGAAATGTAAAATATAAAAAGAAGAAGATTTTTTTAAATTCTATGCGATTTGTCTTGTAAAAACTCACCGTTATTACAGCCACTCCTTTCTCCATACTGCATTGACGTGTTGAGTATCAGTCAGGACTGGAGTCTTGCTAGATATTTTGAGTAGATATTTCGAGATATTCAACACGTGTTCCAGACAATGCTTACCTTTCCCAAAGGTATATTTATTGGTGAAATGTGCGGTCGCGTTTTATCTTAAGCAAGTTCATGCTTAGACACAAGAATGCTTTTATGAACAAAAGGCCTTTCTGACTTTTTATGACAACGAAAGTCCCAAGGCAAAAGAAGAATTTAAAAGAGACAATGATGTTATTTCAAAGGATATGTTGGATTTGTGGGGATTTTCAGGGATTTTCTACCCTAAAATCAATGATTTAAAAGTAAGTTATACTTTTTTGGCTGGTTTTGGGTGGTTTTGACCTGATTATAGGTCGTTTATGGTTGTTTTGGGTCGTTTTGGGTGGTTTTGGGTCGTTTTGGGTGGTTCAGCGTTTTAGTAAGTACGCAGTGAAATAGGGATCTTCCTTGCATTTATTTGGCGCTGCCATCTCCAAACTGCTGCTGTTATAATTGTGATAGTGCAAAAACTACATTTAAGGTTGACCTCAATTCTTCATTTGACATTAGAAGCAAAATAGCATCTAATAATTGTCAGCAAAAAAGTGTTCATTAAACTGCATTCTAGGCATAATATATCACTGGTACTTTTGTATTTATATTTGCATTGGAAAAGTTTTAAAAAATTATCATTTTGCCATATCTAGGCCTATTGATGGGAATCATATATTGATAAAATGGAGGTTCGTGAATCATGGTGGCATTGACGGGTTTTCTTGTGCAATTGTGTATATACATTATTCCACAAATAATAGAGGAGGTACAGTGAAGGGTTTGATTCTGAATGTAAAAAACCTATGGGCTTCCATTTAGAGTAAGATGTGACCATGGCACAGAGAACATTGCAACTGCTCTTTTGTGTCTTGAAAATCCTGGGGCCCATGATAGACCAGTAATTACAGGCCTTTCCATTCACAACCAAAAGATAGAGCAACTTTGGTTAGATGTTGGAAGATGTGCCATACAGCATTTTAAAAACATTTTTGGTTACATGGAGAGTAGCGGTGTTCTAGATCCTGTTGATGAGATTGACCTTGCTGCATTGGAGTTGGTATATGCACCACGTATCAACCAAAGTCTGGTGGAATTAGTTAATGAATGGAATAGCCATCCTTTGTCGTCTTAGCAAAATAAAAGCCCGCTTCAACTAATAGAGATGGATAAGCTAAGTCATACAAGTGATAGAGATCATGACATTGGTGAGGATGATGAATTTTATGGTGTTGATGAAGATGGTCCAACTGGAGAATTACAGACAAATAATAATGTGGTTGTGCCCAGTCTTGAACTTGATTTTGAAGACTTTGTTGGCATAACAAACAATTTCGATATGTTAGCTGATTGTAGGAAATCCCCAATCACGCGCACATACGTTGTTTTGTTGTTTTATTCATTTATATTTCCTGTAGGACGATAAACCACTAGTTATTCCATAGGAGTGCTGTTAACATGATTCATGTATTAAAATATGTTGATACTTGCATAAAAGCCTCGTATTGGAATCGAGAAAAGGAAATTAGTAAGAGCTAAGAAGTTTACTTTAAGAACAACTATTGTACTAGGATTGAATTACGCAAATGGTATACTTAATTTTCATTGGCTTAACTATTTTTAACTTTCATTCTGATTGGATTTTCTATTTTTGTAGTTCCTTGTTGGATATTATACAAGATTGTTATATGAATCATAAGTTCAGATTCTCTTGGTTGTACGTAGAGGTAACATGTTTTATATTGAAGAAATTGTGAAACGTACAAGTGTCTTATCTCTAGAGTATTCTATTTCATTTATCCTCAAGCTAGTTTTGGAGTAGGGAAGGAATCCCGAGACTGATGATGGAAATCACGGCATCAATATCTATAAGCAAGTCCGAGCTTATCTAAAGACTTGAATTGAGACAGCAAGAAAAGTAGAAAGTATACATATAGAAATCAACAAAACAATAAATGATTAAGATCTTTATTTCACAATACTTTGAAAACATCTTGTCAGCAAATTACTTGGGGTGGTCAACAATTTTCAGATACACCATTTCAACATTTTTCTTTCATTAAAGCGTAAACATTGTTCAAATTGAGAGAAATTGTTTTTTACATCAGTATCTTTAAAAGTAAACTAGTCGGCTTTAATAAATTTATGACATTTCAACTCTGTTATGAAGCAGCATTAGCATGTATCACACTAGATTATGTCAAAACCAGCACCCTCAATAACTGCAAACTGCAAAATTCCGAGCATATTTTCACTGGTGTTGATGTGAACTGGCAAAAAATGCTCCACAGCACAGGTTGATGCACTTGGTCTACACTGGCAACCTTCCATGCAACCATGTAGAAAGCTGATCCTCAATTTCCTTGGCAGCCAAATGGTTGGAATACAATCACACCCGGTGACAAACTTTAGCAGTTGCTCTGGTGCAAACTGTCCCCTCTCTACAAAGAGAAATTACAGTACAATATAGCATAACTTGTTACATATAACTTAAGATTTAGAGCCATAGTATGATATACCATTGCACAGTATCACAGCTATGAGGGGTCAAACACACCTTAAGGCATAAATTTCGCAGACATTACTTTTTGGGGAATAAATTTTAGCAAAGGGGACCAATAGATGATTCCACCTGCAAAAAATTACATCAGGAAAATTTGACGATGATGCATTGCATTCAAATATCAAATTCAAATAGAATAACAGCTAATTCTGTTGTAGAATGCAATGCATTATGGTAAAATGTACCTACCCTCAGATGGCATCTTGTAGGGAATATTCAATTCTTCAGCTACTTAACAAAGACCAAATTTTTCTAAACAGTGAAAGCATTAATGTCTACAAGCCCTGTACAGTTGGCCGTTATCTTTTTGCACCTAATAAATGAAAATAACTTTTTTGGATAACTTGGATAACCATGGGAAATCACGAAGAATCCAGGGCAGTCCCTATTTTGGGGGTGTTGGGGTGCAACTCCCTCTTGGAAAAAGGCCTAGTTGGCAAATTGGGAGTTTCGTTCTTCAGCGAAATTATTCTTTTATGCATTTATGAATCATTTATACAGACTAAAGACTAAGAAAAAACAATGGGAAATGAAACAGAACCACTGCAAAAGCATGAAGCGTCATTGCTTCGCTAGGGATGGCTGACGAAATTAAGTTTACAATAATTAATTTCGATGCAACGTTATACAATCAAAATTTTCCAGAATATGCCATATCAGTTTCAAAGAAACAACAACAGATTTTAGCTTACAAGACATGTTCCGGATTCATCATCCATCTTGTTTACATGGTGTGATTACTTATAACAAAATTAATTGGCAAATTTACAAAAAACCGTTACAATATTTGAAAATACAAAAGGTAACTATAAACTTTGAAAATTGAGAGTTAAAAAATACAATAGTAGCTAATGACAAACTAACCAATAGTAAAAGACACATAGTTTGTACAAGGCACATGACGAACAACACAAAAACAACACAGGGAGGAAAATTAAAAGTTCAAACCTAAATTGACATGAAACGATTGTTTAGTTAAATCCGGCTTTTCCCAGAGAATAAGGAGAGCTTCTTTGATTTTTAGTTGGTAAAATGTTTCTGCAGAATCCAGAAAACTGAAGCAATTTTCTTTTGAGAGACTACGACAAGATTCAGAACCCTACAGATGCTTGTATACGTGAGAATTCTTATCCCTAGATATATGTTCACAAACTCGTTTGAAGAAATGACGATTGCCATATGTTTTCCATTTATGATGTTTCACCAGCCTCAATGCCCCAGAGCAACAAATCTATAGATCTATTAACTGCATGTACTGTAACACAGTATAAATTAGACTCTATAGCAAGCAATAATATTTGTCAATCTTTTGGATTCGTTTAGAATTCAGATGTTCAAAGATGTTTCGGCTTTTGACTATAATTTTGAAGTTTTGAGCCACACAAAAGCCATACAAATTCCATACAAATTCCACGACAGAGTTTCAAGAATTTGCATTTTGTGTTTGGAAAGGGCCGTTAGAGCGATTCTAGCTTCAGATTTTTCCAAAATTTTAAGGGGAGCATGCCCCTGGACATCCTTTATGGCATGCACTTTCGGCACACGGTCCACCACAATTCCTGTTTTACTCGCACCCATTAAAACTTAAGTACCCTCCAAAGCCCATTTGATGATGCCAACAATGGTGTTTTCAGTTTGACTCCAGTCGACAAATTGAGATGGTCACACCCCTCTTGAAAAACTTTTGTCAGGACATGGTTTTCTTATACATAACAACTGTAGCGATGAGGCAAACAGTTTGGTTGGTATGGCATGACTTTTTACCAGTGTATACATGTTAATTCATTGATAAATCCACTCTTCCTGCTCTTTCTCCTTTAGCTACATTGCGGGGCTTCGTTTGGAATGCTTATCATTGTAATCTTAATCTGTTACCAAATCTTAATCTGTCAAATTAATCTGTTACCAAATAGTGTTTGACAGCCTTCAGAGTATATAGTTATATTTTTACGACAGAGAAGTTGTCCACAATTCCCTAGGGGTACATTTCTATCATTAAAATTTTGGAAAAAATAACTTCAGACAAAGCTTTCTGACACATTTTGAATAATTAGAAATACAATATTCCACTTCAGCAATTAAAGCCTTGAAAGGGTCGGCTAAAAAACAGAGAAATACACTGCAATGCTGCTGTATTTAATACTTGGTCTAGATGTTCGATTAAAAGAAATATGGTAAAAATTAGTGCTGCAAGCAAATAGGCTTTTGCACAAATTTTAGTCTGATATATTGATCTTCCACAACTTTTCAATATTAATATATTATAAATATCCCCACTGATATTAATTAAAATGAACACCTTAGAAAGTTGAATCATGTGTGGATATGGCAATCAATGCATACATACATACATACACAACTCACTCTTCAGAATAATATGTGTGGGCACTTTTGTATTTGCTATTGCTAGTATAACACCATAATCAAAGTGTTCAATATGAGTATATTTGTATGTTGTGATATGTTGTAATACTTTATTCTTTATTTTTAATGCCCCAGACTCTTTTTTTTATTCATTATAAAATCTTACAACAGATAACAAAACAAACAACTACATTACAAAGACAATACCAGGAGGAGCAAGATATCATGACTACCTCCTGGAATTAGACATTAAGAAAAGAAAAATACAATACACTAATTTTACAAAAATGAATATTTACTTAAACAGATAAATACAAAAAGTGGACATGGTGGTTCATTGCTTATTATTAGTCTGAAGTCAGTGTCAGCCAAATCGACCGGTCGTATAGATGTATTTTATGGTTAACTCAAGTATGCGTTTGTTGAGGTTAACTAGAAGGTTTTTGTCACCATACAGTAAAAGTTGCATTAGAATCTCATTTGAAAGATCTACATACCCAAATGGACGAATTAACTCATAAACATCAGCGAGAAGGATTTGACACTCAGTCTCAAAGGAGGGGCAGAGCAACAAAAAGTGTTCCATAGTCTCAATACCGTCATTAGTAGGGCACATTGGATTTACAGTATCTCTAAAATTATGCCTAAATTTGTGAAAGCACAATTTACTGAGTCCTACTCTAAATGAGTGAGATAGGATAATCCTAATGGATCATGAATTCCAAAGACAGGTTTAGGAGGGGGGCGGATGAGGGATATTAACTTGTTCTTACAAACAGTAACCAAGTTAGCCAGTCGAATTTCCGAGTCTAGGTCGTTCCATTCAGACAAGCAATTGGGATAAATGCTAGATTTAAATTTATCAGTTCTTGCCACTATTCGTCCAATGACATCCTTATTACGAAGAGAGTAATGTGATTGCTGGGGTTGTGGGATTGAATCTGTTGTATATTCTGGCAAAAGATTGTTTATCAATTTGTAAAACAACGTGAGACGTCTACTCCATCTTCTAGAACTCAATGATTCCCAACCAAGTTCTGCATACAACTTTTCTCTTGATGAACCCCTCCATGTGCCTGTAATGGCTAGGGCGGCAGAATATTTGATGGATTCTAATTATTCTATCAAGTTTGGCCAAACAGCGTTACCGCTAAATTCGCATACTTTTTCCGGAATATGATAGATTACATCACCATACTCGAGGTGGGGTCAAACATAAAGTTTATATAGATCGTTTAAGGTGTGCCTAGGTAAATATCTGGAGAAATATTTTAATAAGCCTATACCTTTTCTTGTTTTTGATATGGCTGTTTTAATATGGGTCGAGAACAAAAGATTTGTATCCAAGATAATTCCTAAATGCTTATACTCATCAACTTTTGCCACGGGTAAATCATTGAAGCGAATTTCGGGATGATTGATTTCAACCTTTTTTGTGGAAAATATCAGCTCAACAGCTTGTTTTTGTGGATCAGGGTTAAAAGACATTTTCCAATCATGGGCCCACTGTTTTATCAACTCCAAGTAATGGTTCATATCACTAGCAGCCAAGTTTGGGTCTTTTACTATAGTGAACAAGGATATGTCATCAGCAAAGAGTTTAACATTACATTTAACATTAGCAGCTAGATCATTAATATATACCAAGAAAAACAAGGGCCATAGAATAGAACCTTGTGGTACTCCTGCTGAAATATCTCCCCAATCAGAATTCTCTCCATTTAAAACTGTTTGCTGCTTTCTATTCATGAGAAAACTTCTGATAAGCAAAAGAAGTTCACCAGAAACACCACAACACCTTAACTTATAAATAAATCCATCGTGCCATACCCTGTCAAAGGCTTTAGAAATGTCAAGGTACACAGAGCGAACATCTAGTGGTGGATTGCAATCGAAGGCCTTGAAGATCGTATGCGTTATAGAAATCAGCTGATTAATTGTTGAGTCGCCAGGACGGAAACCTGATTGACTGAGCAAGTCACACGAATCGAGATGGAAGTATAAAGCATCGTACAATAATTTCTCAAGTATCTTCCCAAAAATTGGTAAGAGAGAAATAGGTCGGTAGTTTTTCTTCAAATTTTTCTCATTCTTTTTATAAACCGGAACTACATTTGCATATTTCCATATTTCAGGAAATAAACCGCGTCGTAAGCAGTTTTCAAATATTATCTTTAGTGGAATAATCAGAGCAGTATCGCTTAGTTTTATCATTTTCACTGATATCCCATCCCAACCATGTGCTTTATTGGGATTCAGTGATCTTATAATGTTCAGTATCCTTTCATTAGAAATAGAAAAATCGCTGATGGTGCAAGGGGGTAGTGGAACGTCGGGTGGAATTACACTACTTGCATCTATTGTCGTACATTGGAGTGCGAAATAGTCGTTAAAAAATTGTGCTTTCTCACTAAAATCAGTTAGCAATAAGCCGTTCTCTAGAAGAGGGGGTATTATTGGGATCTTTGTTTTGTTTAGGACAGTGTTGATTAGCGACCAGTATGCTTTACCTGAAGTTCCAGGGTCAGCCAGAGTGTTTCCTACCCTCCGAAAATAATTGTGTTTGGCATCCTCAATTAATTTGCAACCTTCAGATATCATATTTTGCAATCTTTCTAGCTTGTCGCTAGGCTGGCCATTCCTTATGAAATTTCTATAAGCTCGATTCTTACTTCTCAGAAAGTTTTTAACTTTATCTGTTATCCAGGGGGCTTGGTGGGGTCTAATTGTCTTAACGTTGTTTGGTATGAAATTAGAATAGATATTTAATAGAACTTCATTAAGCAATTCAACTTGCTCATTGGGAGTTGTCAAGTTACCAAGATGCTTTTGCCAGGGAAACATTTCAATGCATTTTCTAATGGCAACGAAATCTGCTTTGTCATAATACCAGACTCTGCGTTTATAGGGAGGTAATTTTACATTCAAAACAGATAATTTCCCATAAACTATTTGGTGATGACACTGTTCGTGTAAAGTTGGATAAACACCAGACTCAATTACAAGGTTGGGCTGATCAGTGAAGATCAAGTCAATACAGGATCTAGATGTACCCATCAAATGTGTTGGTTCAGCAATCAACTGATGTAGGCCCAGATCGGAAGTCAGAGGCTCAAACACTTTTCCCTCATTATTGTCTATATTGTTCTCACACCCTTGGGTAGATCGACAGTTAAAATCCCCAGTGATGATAACAGAAAAAGGATTTTCAGCTTGCATTTTGGATAACATCAACTCAAAATTTACCATGAAGTTGTATTTTGGCTGGGACTTCTGTAAACAACTGCAAAAAAGTACTTTTTGCCATTTATTTGAGTTTCATATACAATACACTCAGGGAGGGTCACTAAATCAGTGCGGTTTTTGGAAGGAAGAGAATCTTTAATGTAAGGCCCAACGCCGCCTCTTTTCACTTATTGAGGGTGATTTGCTTTAATAAATGAAAACCCATCTAGTGCAAGGCCCTCTTCGTCAATGGTACTATCAAGGTGAGTTTCGACAATGCCAATCAAATTATAGTTAAGTACTAAGTTATATGCCTCAATTAATGACACACGTAAAAAGTCATGTGCAGCAATACTGTTAAGGTTCCAAGAACAAAAAATTGAGAGTTTCCAGGCCAGGATTAATTCTAACATCGTCGCTGAGTAAAATTGACTTAAAAGCCCATTGCAAGTATAAATAATAGTAGGCTATGCAGGTCATGCTGAAGAGAGCATATTGTAAGTGACGTCGTCTGAAATTAAGATATTTGTGACGGATAAGAATGGTGATACCAAAAAGAACACGCTTAAGAAATACAGCGGCCACATGCAGTAAGCACTTTGCAGAAAAACATGTGTGGAAAAGAAGAGAAGAAATGTAGCGATTTACCTTTGCAATACTATGCAAGAATTTGTGTAAACAGTACAAAAGGAAGTAGCAATACAGAAATTGCAACCAAACCATAGCAACAGCAAAATACCTTAATAAATCGCACAAAATTGTTATTAGGTCTACAATTGTTAAACTTGGTCTTGGGGGATGACTTTTGCATGAGAACACAGAAACAACCTATTGTTGCTCGCCATTGATTCAATTCAACCGGCATCATCATGTAGAAATCCCCTGGCTGATCCTATGGGACTATAAATCGCAATGAAACCGCAATTATAAAGTCCTAAAGAAAATGAGAAACTTACATAGACAAAACAAATAGAACATAAAAATTTAAATCTTAGATAAACAATTTGCACATTCATACCAACTACAACAAGTAGCAGGTCATTCCAAGACTGCAGTGGCTCTCCAAGGATCACCTTGCCAAGTTTGGATCATAATTTGGGTAATTTATGCCACACTTCAAGACTGTGCTTGGGTAGGCTTAGCAAGTCCTGTTTTTTTTAAAGGAAAGAAATAATCCTGATACTCAGCAGTAATAATCCCGGTAGTTTTTTGTTGTATATGTAAATGATATAAAAAATAGATTGGTTGGTTGCGTATCTTTATATACCTAAAACTAACATAATAACAGAAGCACTATATATAATTCCTGTCAATCAACTGTTCACGTGATGTGTGTATGTCACAACATCATATCCCTCCTTTGCTTTGAATAGTAAGTTCATTTCCTTGATGATGATTATACTTAAGCTTTGATTACTGTTTCTGATACGACTAATTATTAATGTTAACAAAACAAGAAAAATGAAAGTGTAAAGATATGAAAATAGAAATTATTTAAGTGTCATATATGTTCTGTCCAAAACGTTCTACTCTTACTCTTTCTCTTGTAGGATATCTTCCTTCTTCTTCAACTCTATCTTCTTCTTCTCTGGCTGGATGCTGTCCTGGCAGAGTAATGAAATCAAAATTTTCCACTTCATCTGCTTGGGTATGATTTTCTGCAGAATACTTCTTGAAAAATGAGATGTTACGAGTAACATATTTACCATCTCTGAGAACAGTTATGCGTGTTCCTTTTCGTTTAATAACTTTGAAAGGGCGGGGATTGAATCTTGTTGAGAACTTGTTTTCCTTTGGCTGTTTGAGGAGGACAGTGTCGCCTATTTGAATATCAGCACATTTGGTGTTGGATTTTCAATCAGCATATGCTTTCATTCTAGCTTTTGCTGCCGAATCAATGTGCTGTAGTTCTTGATGCTGTACAGAGTCTGTAGTCTTGCACAAAGTTAGTAATTTTGTGCGAATATCACGGTTGAATAACAATGAAGCAGGAGATTTTCCAGTTGTAGAGTGAGGAGTAGCTCGGAAGTTTAAAAGAAATTTATAGATGGCGCACTTCCAATCTTTTCCTTCAGCGTGTGACGTTTTGATTGCTTTGGTTAAAGGCTGCATAAATCTTTTTACTTCAGCGTTGCCTTGAGGCCATAACGGAGAACTAGGTTTGTGTGTTGCACCCAATTCTTTCACAAAGTTGTAAAACTCTCGTCCAGGGAAAGGAGGGCCGTTATCCCTTTTGATAAACTGTGGTAAGCCATGAGTTGCGAAAATTATTTCCAGCTTGGGTATTGTGATGTTCAAAGAGGTAGATTTGACTATTTCAACCTCTGGAAATCAGCTATAAGCGTCTATTACCACAAGTAAATATTCTCCTCCTGGGAAAGGGCCACAAAAGTCAATGTTGACCGTGTGCCATGGTTCAAGGGGCAAATCAGTCATCTTAAGAGGTTCTGGTCGATTTTCTGGACCAATAACTTGACATGATAAACATGAAGAAATGACTTGTTGCGCTAATGAGTCTATTCCAGGAAACCAGATTTTTTCTCGCAGTAATTTTTTGGTTTTGATGAGACCCTGATGGCCTTCATGAGATATAATTCTACATCCTCGTAACATTATTCCATTGTGTGTATCAACAGAAAGTTCATCTTTAACGTTGCAAAAAAGTTTAAGCTCAGTGACGGAGATGTTACCATCAATAATTTGGTTCTTTGTGTCAAGAGAGTTCCATTGATTGGACTGAATGAGATGAATTAGATGTTGTAAGGTAAGATCGGATTTTGTTTCTTGCTGAATTTCTGCTAAAGTCATTGCTTTAGGTACAGTATGTAGCAGTACCTTGAAAATTATCTTCAGTCTGATGGATTGCATGTCGAGACAAGAAATCGGAAGGATTGTTTGGTCCTTTGATATACTCTATGTTGAAATCAAAATCTTGTAGTCGAAGATTAATTAGATGTGCTACAAGTTAATTAGATGTGCTATATGGGGAGATGAGAGGTTTTAGAATAGACATGTTGTACCAACATCTTGTTTATCACCACACTCATTCTCACTTGCTATAAATTGTATATGCCCTTTGTTGCCCTAAAACCCGGTGAATCCATGCAGCCATCACCACAGACTACAACAGGCTGACATTCTGCCTTAAAAATTTGGATGACTGCATCACGCATTTCTTCATATTTTTACTGAATGGCTGGCGAACCATACAGTCTCTGATGTTTATAGCATGCTTATATACTGCAACAGTAAAGGCTAGGGAATTTACAGAGGCAACTGAACTGGTCAATTCATTCATCAGAAAGTAATATTGCATTCTCCATCACATAGTTTACTGCAAGGCCTGCAGCATTAAAACTAGTTGAATACCAAACTCTTCTGTGACTAGATCCACACAACCAGTCTAATTCCACACAAAACCAATAATTGATTCATTTACAGTAGCAAGCTCAGTTTTCAATTTCAGTTTTAATTGATTTATCAATTAATACTTAGTACAATCTATCATTACATTACACTACCAATAATTACATAAAAACATTATGGAACTCAAACTACATTTTTTATATGGCATTAAAAATTTACAAAACAAAATTACAGATTACACTACCTACAAACTACATTACAATACTACAAGGACGATACCGTGAGGAGCAAAATACTATGACTACCTCACGGCCTTACATAAAAATGTTTTAAACTACATACAATAAGAAAAGGAACTAAAAAGGGGGACATGGTGTTTGAGTGGCTTTTATAGCTGAGTTTAACATTCCTAATCAAACCGATCTGTGTTATTGATGAATCATAGAGTTAACAGTAGTATATTTCCATTAACCTCAGTGGGATGGTCTTTGTCACCATACAGTAAAATCTACATTAAAACGTTATTTGGAAAATTTGTATATTTGCAAGGTTGAAATAGTTCGACAACTCCAGCATGAAGATCTCGTCATTGATTGTCAAAAGAAGGAACTACATTTAACATTGATGACAAGACACAAAGAATAACAAAAGCATTTACCAGACTGTATTTAGGACTCATTTAATAAGAAGGAACTCTCTAAATAGATAAAATAATCTCGAGAGAGTCCCCCATTAGAAACAAATAAAACTTAAAGAATTTTATTAAAAAAACTACAACAACCAACCAGGTGCGTATCAAATAGTATTTGGGGTTTTCCATAAATCTTGGACAAAAAGTTTCAATGTGGATAAAATTCTATAAAGAAAGTTTTGAGATTGGATAGAAATGTTGTAGTAGAGCTAGAAACATGAATGAAAAGTGGAAGAGTGTTCCAAAGTTTTGAGCCAAAATACTTAATTGTTTTAAGACCATAGAGAGTAGTGTTTTTGAATGATCTAAAAGGGTCACCCCTGGTTACCTGACGAGTTTCAATCCTATGAACAGATGAGTTTGGAGTAACATAAGTGTGAAAGAAGGCATGAGATACTTTATTTGAAGCTGTTTACGCAAAAGTTAGAATATTTGGATGTATTATGTCTTCCAACTTAAGAATTTTTAAGGAATGAAAAATTGGTGAAGATGGAGTAGAGAAATTGGAAAAGCTGATACATCTTAGGATTTCCTTTTGGAGGAGGTAAAGTGGCTTCAGATATGTATCATATGTTAAACCCTAGACAGTCATACCATAACAAAGAAACGAGGAAAAGAAAGAGTTATAAAGGCTGATCAAAGGTTGCGGGGGAATATAGTGTCTTATTTTAAATAATATACCGGATGTCCTGGTTAATTATTTTGTGGAGTTCAGTAATGTGGAATTTCCAAGTGAAATGCTCATCTAACAACACTCCTAGAAATCTCACATATTTCACATAGAAATTACACATATCTTCAGTATACATAAGATTAAGACGGCAAACTCCAGATTTTAATTATATCACACAGAAAGGTTTAAAAAATGAAACATTGTTCAACATCACTCACGTGAAACTAGCACAATAAAATAATTATATTACTAATTAAAGTTGTGTCATGGGAAGGATAAGGGTTTCTTCTTGAGTTTCCTCAGCAAATCTTTGATCCAGGTGATGAGAACAGACAAGTCCAACTTTTCTAATAGGTTTTGATTGAAATCTTAAAATTCTTCATATTATCTTCCATGCACGTATCCAAAATTGTTTTTTGCTGACAAATGACTGACAAGATGCTCAAAATCTTTAGTCTTTTCTTTCACTTTGTGATGACCACTTGGGCGACCACAACTTAAATCAGCATCTATGGACATGACAGTTTCCTCCAATAACCTATGTATAGAGATTACGTCTAGCATTTATTTCATTGATGTTAGCACTAAGATTGTGCATGAGTTCCTTAGTCAAGGCATTGAGCTGTTCTAACCGGAGATTGCATGAGCTATTTTGGCCTCTTCTACCTCTCCTGTTAACTGTGCAATTCCAGACAAGTTGCTCTGCCTGGGCTGGTGTAAACAGTGCAGTCACTCTGCTAACAAGATGGAAGGCTGCTAGAGCATATTTATGATGCCCATAAGCTATGTTAAAGATGAGCAAGAATCTCCAACAGCGAATAATTCGTTCTCCATCTTTGACAGCATCATCTGCATTTCTTAGCAACAAGCCAAGGTTTAACCTTGCTGTCACATAGTTGAAAATGTCATCATTTTAGGTTGTAACTTTCTGGCCCAAGTTTTCCATACTGACTGTGCTAGGATGGCCTTTTTTCTCATGATCTATACATATTATTTTATATCTGAAGGCTCTGTCACAACCGTCAAACCTGCATATATATTTATCTTCCTTATCAGGGGCACCTCTTTGTTCATCTACTGTGTTTTCCTTCAAAAGTGACATCAGGACAGACTTCTTGATCATTTGATGTACACAATCAAGCAACCACATTTGTTTTGTTGTTTTATCAGCTTTTATGATATTAGGAGGAATTGTATCCACCTCACATGCCTTTCAGATCAGACATACAAAAACATTGCATTGCCATTGTCACAGCTAAGGCATCAGTTTCAAATGAGACAAAGTCCCTGCACGCGTTATTGAATTTTCCTAAAACATTTGCACGTCCATTTGAATTTCTAACCAAATTCATGTTATAGACCATCGACCCAACATCCTTGACTGAGTCTTCATTGTAGAATATTTCATACAAAATCTGAAAAGAAAATACTAGCTTTTATAGCACAAACCAGGGCAAAAATTCAATAACTTTCTGGGAAGTGCAATCAATTTAGACTGGGAATTTCGAAAGCTGTTTTGCTATGTTTGTAAAGTAAAATATCTATTGATAGGCAAAATTTCAAATACACTGTTTTAGCTTCTTTTGGCTGTACTCTGATTGGCTGGGTTTCAAGAGGACCTTGCACCTTTCTGCACCCCCTGATTTGATGAGGTGTAATAAAACAGTTGTGGTATAATTAACCAAGCAATAATTAAAAACAAAAAAAGATTGTATTTGATTTTGTCATTTTTAATGTGACCTTTCCAATTGTTGGGGCTTAAGCTATGAAAGCTTATTCTCCCTTGGAATGTTATTGCACTGTTGCGTATTTTACTGTATCAAATTTTATTTTGCATAAACAGTATGAATTAGGAAGAATATCAAGATCCAAAGCAAATTTAGATATGTTGGATGAGCTACACTTTTTTGCATTGTCTCCAAGTCAATGATAAATTCAGGCTTACTTGGTACATGTGTCGAATTGCATGCCAGTCCTCATTTTTGCTTATAAGCCCTGCAGATGATCAAAGGCTGTGTCACCCTGCAAGTTTCTTGCACGCTCTTCTGTGAGGTTGTCCCCTCCAAAAAAGTGGCTTGCATTACATCTTTTTCTTTATTTCCAATTTGCATGGTAGGGACATACTTTTCTTGAATTATCTGCATGATTTCAATCATATCAGAGCTTTTTGACTTGTCCTTCATTAGAAGTCCCAGAGGAACCTTGGTGCAAAAAACAGAATAACATTAAGTTTTTATAGGACAATACAAAACAAACGTAATAAATTTTTTATAAAGTTGATTAGAAAGAAAGGGTCTTGAATGGCATGACAATGATGAGCAGTCATGCAATGAACAACTTACCTCTGTAGATTGTGAATCAATTTCTTTATTATATTTGTGAGGAATGTGCATTGCTATTGATTTTCAAATGCTTGTATATTGTTTACAATGATCCGTGCAACTATTTGTACTAGATCCTCAAGCAGTTCCAGTTGCAGATCTCGTGATGGTATGAAATCTGACACTTCAATATCTTCAACCTCTTTGATAGGTCTCTCTTTCTCTAGCTGCCTACCTGTAACTCTGGTCATAACTCAAAACAAATTAAACCAATGGAATGATTTGTTTTAATTTTCACTAGACATTTCACTGGGACAAAAAATCTAAATTGTCACCAATCATGGAATACTTGTTATTGACAATTTCTGCTTGAATATGTTGTTGTTCCATATTCATATTCTCATATAAAAGGAGACTTTCTTGACTTTGAACAGATGACAGCATTTTACTGCATTCGTTAGCTACTATTCTGTTTATTCTTGCCTCTAAAGAATCATCCTTGCCTTGTTGTGATGGAATATTCTTTATTGATTTCTTTTTCTTTGCCAAATCACAATGCACTTGCTGCACATCAACTTCATCGACAAAAATAATGAATGTGCTGCTTGCTGAGGGTGGTGATAATGTGTTTGTAGCTCGATTCATATGCTGTGGTATTGTATGTGAATCACTCTTTTTTAACCCAAAATGCATTTCATCCTCAAGTTGTAGATTTTCTTCTTGTTTGCAATGATTTTTTCACCATGACTCACTCCTATCTCATTCATCTTTGAAATTATACTTGGCTAAGTGACTGTGACACCATATAATGCAAGTCTTTGATATGCCTGAAAAAATAGGTATACATTTATAGGTATATATAATAGGTATAAAATTAAGCATGATAAGGATAAGTCCAAAGAGGTTAAACATAAGGTCTCGAAACTTGACCCATCAGTGCTGAACTGGCTAATTAAAGGTGTAAGGAATTACAATAGTATTTTTGAAAAGACCATAATATATTGTCAAACAGTTGAGAATGTGGCTTGGGTATTTGTTTACTTAAAGGATGATCTTGGTGATGATGTTTATGACAGAGAAAAGGAAGTGCAACAAGTTGAATCCTTGCTAGTTGGAATGTTTCATCAGAAAACTCTTCCAAAGCACAAAGAGAGAATACTTTCTGATCTCTCTGGTGATGGATCATGCAGGATTGTAGCAGTTAGCACATCATATGGGATGGGAGTTGATATACCAGTTTTGAGAGCAGTGATCTTTTATGGGTGCCCTAATAGGTTGGAAGACTTTATTCAAGGAATTGGGCGTGCTGGAAGAGATAAAAAAGCCTTATCAGCAACTCTGGTCTTCAGTGGACAACAAATAGGAAGAGCAACAAAGGAGACAAAAGAATTTGTAAAGACAAAAAGTTGCCTAAGAGTAGCATAACACAGTAGTTTAATGTCATCCGAAGTAAAAGTACCTGAAATGAAGCATGATTACCGCTCATTCTGCCACAGAATTTGTCTTTGTAATGGAGCTGAACAGTGTGACAAACACATACCTGTTCCAAAAAAGTGGTAGATCCTTCTTCATTCAAAGCAATTCGCACTGTTTCTGAGGAGCAAAGGAATCTATTCAAAGATGTTGTCTACGAGGTTAAATCAAAGATAGAGATTGAAAATCAAGATATCGTTTCATTGACCAATAAGCAATTCTTAAATGGTTTGTCAGAAAAAATAATTCAGGATCTAGTTGGAAAATTGGATATCATTGATGGTTTTGAGTTTCTTTTTAATACAACTTCAGTTTTTACAGACAGAATTGCTGGTGAAATTCTACTGGTTCTTGATGAGCTGTTTGCAGATGTGGCAGAAACTGAGATCAATGGAGCAAAGTCTGCAATTAGAAGAAAAATTGTCTCTTTCAAACCTAAAGAACTTTATTTTCTCATAATGAATTGAGTGATTCTGAGTTGGAACCTCAAGAAAATGATGATATTTCTGCTGATTTTCTACCATTGACATTCTCTGATGATGAAATGTAAATTTAATTTCTAAATTTTGATAATACCATTTTAAAAACTTTATTTTAAACAAAAACAGCAACAATCAAATTTACTTACCGTAAGTAGTTCTGCAAAGGCTTTTGCACATAAATCTGATGTTACCTGCCTGAATAAAAAAAATAGTATTCACTTTAGACTTTATTAAATAACATATAAACTTACCCTTTTCTTGGCCCCACTGTGATGAAGAACATAGCAAATTTTGTAAGAAAGGGCTGTCAGGTTTGGTGCTCTGGCTCGTAACAGGACACTAGAAGCCATTACAATGTTGGTGATTGACTTGTCTTTACATCTTTCTGCCATAATATCTAATTTGCGCTTTCTTAATGCTGCTATATTCTTTAGCACAAGGTGGATCATTGGGGCACATGTTCTTTTTTCCTCATCAACTGTTGCATGGTTGAGTCCAGGCAAATCCTCTGGGGACGTTTTGGACAGAATGCTAGGTTTTTCCCGAGATACAAGTTTGGATGTCTCATCTTCATTTTCAGCAATTTGTTGAATTGCGGCATTAAATAATCCATTGCACAGAGATATTATTGTCTTGTCAATGCCTCTTTTCTTTACCTTGATGTTTCTCAAACCACTTGGATAGTGAATTAGAACCTAGATGAAATTAAAAGCTTCAGTAGAGTAACAATAGATTATTTGCCAAAATGAAGTCTTATTTTAATTATAAATTATATAGGTACCTCAACATCTGTACTAGTTTCTGTCTTTCTTTGGTCTCCTGGTGTAGAGTAATGAAAGTTGTGGTCTTCAATATTGTGAAAAGGCAGTTTTATTACTTCTGATGCATAATTTTCCTAAGTAGTGCTTATTTGTCCAAAACTATTGGTCCCTTGCGTTCTAGAAGGGTCTTGCTTTTGAAGAAAGGCAGGCTCGTGACAAAATGACTCCGCTGCAATGTTTACTGCACGCAAAATATTTTTGGTTGCTGACCCAGACTAATGTGGTGATTTTGAGCAACGTTTAATTCGAACTTCTGCGGGACGTGGCAACTTCTCGGGGACTGACCGCCTTACCTCTGACTCTTTGCTTTGGCCTACATTCTTTCTGAATTGTTTTATTTGATACAGCACTTTACCGAAGTGTTTAATATTGGTGTGACAAGGTCGAAAAATAACAGAAGACAGTGCAGGAAGGATGCAAGGAACTGGATGAGAGAGCTCCTGTTTTGAAGGCATTTCTAATGTCAGCATCGGTATGTCATGAGAAGAAAATGAATTACAAGAACTGGATGAACCGGTGTGGCAGCATGAGTACTTTTGCGAAATCGATCACAACAGATAAATGCCTTTCAGATAATGATGACAATCATTCTTCAGCATTCTGGTTTTTCAGTAAGTTTTTACAATAGTTTCAGCCTTATCCATGTTGATTGGTTAACTGTTAACTGCTGTTGATAGTGCTTATCATTATTTACATTATTATAAATATTATTATTATTATTGTTATTATTATTGACACACTTGGGTCTTTCTAACTTATTTTCTCATCAGGCGTGCAACTGTATTTACAATGTTTTGCGTTGCAGGGAAAGTTGAGAAGGCTTCAAGCACTTCGTCTTGCACCATCAAGTACACATTTTTACAGAAAGCTAGACCAGTTTGGCAAAGTGTATGATACTGTTATCAAGAAAAAATTGCAAGGAGAATGTAACAGACTTAAAAGTTTAATTGAGAACCCATCACACCAGACGGGTATGGATCGAGGTAAAAAATGACAAGAACACAGAAGCTGCAGCATCTGTGCCTAAGGCTGAAGATACCCAAAATAGGGCAAAAAGGATAAGGGAGTCATTTGTTGCCTTGGATGGTTCTAAAGAAGACCAAAAGAAAAAGTTTCCAAAAGTTTTGAGTTTTCCTGAAACCTCTCAGGCACAACCATATTTAGCTCCTGTTATTAACTCTCAACAACAACCATCCGTATCACCCGCTGTCTTCAATCCTATGTTTTCTGTACCTGAAAAAATGGCAACTACACGAAAGAGTAATGCAACAGTTATTGCGAAGTGATTACATTCGACTTGTGTCACGGTACATATCTGAAGAAACTCCATGCCTTGACTTTTTAAAGAAGTCAGTCATTTGGCACATAAAGCATGCGCTCTCTGAGAAAATGAAACAGAGAACAGATACAGTAAGTGTAACATTGAATATTTATCTTAATTACATCATTACAGGACACATTTGATGGGCTAGTACAGAGACAATAGATGGATTGCCTGCAGACAATGCAATAGCTGGGAATGAAAACAGTGGGAAGAAAAGAAATTTTATTAAAACTCTTGCTGTTAAAGTTGTGGATGAATTCATCCTGAGAGAATCGAAGGTGGATAATCTGCTGAAGAAAAGGGAAACAGAAGAAAACAAAATAGCATCGTCACAAAAAATGGTAGATTCCCGTGTCGTTTTCCTGGCCACAAAAGATCCTACAAATCTGATGGCAAAGTGCGGAAAGATCATGAGGCCACCCATGGTCTTTATAATCAATCTGAAATGGGGATAGAAAAACAACCAGAAGAGGTAACCAATGTTGATATGTTTAATTATCAGCATGCTGTCTTAATACTTGGGCTACTCATTCAAAACTATTATGATGCCATATCAGAAGGCGATGGTGATTGGGTTGCAAGGTGTTGGAAGTTTTTTACCTTACTTACGGAATGATGGAAGTAGTAGTGCCAAATATGCTCTTGAGGCTCTTTTTCATGATGACAAATGATGGCTCTTTTCATGATGGCTTTTTTCATGATGGCAAATGCACTCCTTTCACCCAAAGCAGCACATCAGCTGGTTCGGGATCGGTTTTCCAAAACAAAAAATGGACCTGGAGGAAATATTCCATTGGATTTTGCTCTAGAGCATTATAATCGTTTAATGAAAGCTATGATGCAAAATCTTGGGCCCAATGCTTCCAGTTCCGTGGCCCTTGATTGCTATTGTAAGGCACTTGAGGCCAACAAAAATGCCATGGATAATTTTGATTTGATGATAAACTTCAAGACTCGGTCTGTAGAACATCGCCAAATGGTGGAGAAAGCTTACCTGAGAAAGATTGTGGCTGAACTGGTAAAAATAAGGCCTTTTATCACCACCATGGAAGAAAGTATCACCATTTTGTCAATATTAAGGACAGTCTACTTACTGATTTTGACATGCATGCCATGTTCAAATGGATAATGGTGAACAAAGGAAAAGTCAAACTGAACAAATGTTGCAGATAATGTGAAACAAAACATTTAGGGAATGCGTGTTGAAACATTACTAACATCTTGCATATCTATATCTGAATTAGTTATGTTCCCAAAGCTTATTTTATCTGTTATTGGCGCAAAAAAGTCACTGGCATCTTCAATTTTAGAACATCCACTTGCATATTCACTTTCCCATCAAACATCATGTTCGATTCTATGGGAATAAATGAACAGCTGTCTCTCAACTCGTTCTAGTCTTCATGAACTTCCTCAATTTCTTCAAATTCATCTTCTTCAAATTCAGAAATGTTTTCCTCAATTTCAAAATCTCGAAACGTTTCTTTTAATAAATTAAGTACTGCAATGGCATGGCATTTATGCCAGATTTCAACAAAATGCATTATATCCTCTAATGAAGATATTTTGTTTGAAGCAGCTAAAATTTGGTTAACTTGAGACTCGTCAAATTCACATTTAATTGAAACTGTACCTACTGGCTTTTTTTCTGACAAAAATTTTTGAATCTTGTCTTTCAGTGCTAACAGCTTGCTTTTCAATATGGCATGTTGGTCTCTAGAAACCGATTGCATTGAAGACACAGGATAGTCTGGAATTTCTGGTTTTCTTGAGAACAAGGAATCTTCAATGGTATTCTTCCCACTGCAATTTTTGGCACAATTGTCTCAACAAGGGCATGGTTTTCCGAAACTTGTTGGCAAAAAAGCCACAAAATTCTTACCAATTTCTTTTCTCCGACATCCATCATTTAGAAGAAGTTGTTTAATTTTTGTTTCACAGTTGGAAGTAATCATGGCATTAAAAAGGATGTATGCTATGGATTCTCCTCCATCTCTGCCAAAATGGCCTGTTTCTTGTAAGTGAGCATCAATTGATTTTGATGGGCCAAAGTGGATGCTTCTGTTTATTCCTTTCCAATCAACGCCCATGCCAAATGCTATGGTGCAGATTATAATTCTCAAATGTGACATGGCATTGGTGTGCCAGCATGAAACATATCTACATATCTACTTTTTTGGAATAAATCTGCATTTGCATACATGGCATGACCCAGTTCCATAGAAAAGACTCTGTATATTATGGCACAATGCTTTTGTGTTTATATATATATATATATCTATACATATTTTATCTATAGGTATTTATTATGTCCCTCACAAAATTTCTCCACACACTTCTGTCCTCAATGTGTTGCAATTTTTTCGTCTGGTGTCTTATTTAAATCTAGCTCGATATCTGCCAAACGGTCCCTTTTTATTTTTTTTATCAACGTTGAGCATAGTCTGCCTGTCTTTTTTTGTAATGGTTGTAATTATTCATAGAATACCAGCCTAACTGGCGTTTTTTTATCCATTATCATGAAATGACCAAGCCAATTTAATCTTCTCTTTCTAATGATTGCACTCCGTTTCATTGTTCCTGTTTTTTCATATAATATTTTGTTCGAAATCACTTTTGGGCATAATACATTAATTACTTTCTTTAATATCCTTCTCTGAAAGGAATCTATCTGTTTTTCAACTGTATCTGTTATGACCCATAGCTCAGAGTTATAAAGGAAAACACTGGCAGAGTAAGTGTTAGAAGTTCTGACTTTAAGAGTTCTGACTTATTCTTTTCGTTGTAAATGTCCTCAAAAGGACATTTACAAAATAAAATCGTGTTGGACAAAATAAAACAGTTTTTTTGTTTTCTCTTTATTGTCTTGGACCTCTTTATATATGGGATGAAAAATATCTTTCATTGCCATGCTATTCTCAACATGCTTGAAGAGATATATGATATTGCTTCTAATAGGATTTTTGCCAAGCAAAAATGTTTTAGATATGTTGAGCTGGAGCCTTTCGAAAATTTTTAATTTTGTGCCTTCAGTTGCTGTGGCTGTAAAAACTGCCAATTGTGTTGAAGACAACAGGATTGATTTCAGCCCGGTAGGTTTTCTATACAACTGACAAAATGGAGAAGTACTTTATTCTGCTGTTCCCCAACAAAAAGTTAAGGTTACACTGTATATTGTTTGCTACTCTTGGATCTGAGCTGACATCATAAAGCTTGTTTTTTACTGCAGTTTCAGCCATGTTATCAAGAATTAGCACTTGGAAACATTATCGTTGGAGCAATGTTTGCATTTTTGTTCTCATGTTTCCATGGAACAAAAACTGTAAGGAATATCTCCTAAGGGCCTGGCCATATGCATTAAACTGGAATGAAAACAAACCAACTTTGATTGCAGAATATACAACATCCCCTTTCAGAAAGAAATTGCCCCCATTTTCCGAAAAATTTAAACATTTAGTGTTTGAGATAAAGTTGATGTTTGCTGATCTGAATAACCATCAAAAACCATGTTGTTTTACTCTTAACTATTGCTTAATTGGATGATTTTAGGCCTTTGTTGATTATGGACCGAAATATTATAACACTGCATAATAACTTTTTCTGCAGAAATTTCATTCCAAGATTCCAGAATGTAATTTTTGCAAAGAACACGATTATGTTCAATTGTCACAGACCCTATTCATTCTCTCCGGAAATAATTTGGTCTGTGTCGCAGGCTATACCCATATGTCCTCCACTTTCAACAGTCTTTCTCCTATAACACAGCTTTTAACTCAAACCTTACCCTATTATTCTTTTGCCTGAACGCTATGCTATCATCCTTTTAACTAACGCTCTACATACAGCCAATGTGCTCTTCACCATTCTAAAACATCAAGTTTTTCTCACTTTCCACACTCATATGTGTCTGCCTTTCCACAATACCATCTATACATATCATATTACATCTCTCTCAGCCCTTACCACCTACACTCTGTACTAGCTTCATACCACCCTGTTGCACTACATCTTTTCCAATTCTCACACTCTACATCCTGTGCTTACCTCTTCTTTACATTGTCAGACATCACACCGCCCCTTTCTAGCTCTCACTTTGTACACCCTCCACTCTACTTTCACTATCCTATCCCATAAAATCATCACCTGCCAATTTTTGAGATAGTTACACCCTACCATCCAATCACATCACACTCAAACTCAAACCACCCTCCATCACTTTTATATAGCCAAATGTTGCAAAATTTAAAATATATTTTAGCTCTAAAGGAGCCCTGAGTACCAGGGCGAAATATTAGTACAATTAGACAAAAAAGTGGGAAAAGTTAAAAACATTAAAAAGTGAAAACCGTTAAAAGTAAAAAATGTGAAAGAAAGGAAAAACCGTTAAATAGTGAAAAAAAGAAAGAAAAATGTTAAAAAAGTGAGAACTGGTGTGGCTTGTATATCTGCATGGTAACCAAAACTGTGTGGGACAGTCAAAGCTGAATTTGACATTGGGTCAAGTGTCAAACATTATTTTGCATATAAACTGTTTCGCTAAGTAAAGTTTTACGCTTTCAAGAAAATGACAAAACAACACAAACAAACACAAACAACATCACAGAATACAATTAAAGTAAGAAGTGAAGAAGAACAAGAAAGGCAAAAATACAGTCAGCAATTGTTATAAAAATTTCCATTGTAAAGGATACAACCCAAGAAAACACGGGGGCATTTCACTCCCGAAAACACGGGGTTTCTATTACTGGAAACAGATTTTAAATTCATAAGACTTTTGAAAAAACAGCCGAATTTATTTTTATAAGAAACTCTTTACAACAAACCCTGACTCTCCAGTTGCCAATAATTTTACAAGCTCCAGTGCTGGAAAACTGTTCACAAAGAAACTTTTCACATTTTTCACTTTTTCATTTTCGCTTTTTCACTTTTTCACTTTTTTCACTTTTTCACTTTTTTCTTTTTCACTTTTTCACTTTTTGACTTTTTCACTTTTTGACTTTTTCACTTTTTCACTTTTCACTTTTTCAATTTTCTACCTTTTCACGTTTTACTTATCACTTTTTCACTTTTTCACTTTTCACTCTTTTCACTTTTTTCACTTTTCTCACTTTTTTCACTTTTTTCACTTTTTCCACTTTTTTACTTTTTTCACTTTTTTCATTTTTTTTCACTTTTTCACTTTTTTCACTTTTTCACTTTTCCTTTTTTCACTTTTTTCACTTTTTACACTTTTTTCAAACACTTTCTTTCACTTTCTTTCTTTCACTTTCTTTCAAACAATTTCTTTCACTTTCACTTTTTTCACTTTTTTCACTGTTAGATATTTAGCTGGGAAAGTTCCCTATCAGTTTCAACAATAGGGCCCAGAGCAAGTCCTTGTGTTCAGCGAATTCAAATAAGTATAAAATGACTGAATTAAAACGACGAGAATTGACTTTATACATACAAATAACAGAAACTATATACAGCGATATATTGAAAACTTGATAACTTGCGATTGCGAATAATTGCGAATAAAGACTGCGAATAAAGACTGCGAATAAAGACTGCGAATTAAAACCTGCGTATCTGTGAAAATTCCTTCCTCCCAATCCTTCCTCGACCACGCTTCACTCTTACCTTAAATGCATTATGGGATATCTACTTTTTTTTTATTTGACTACAATTTACATCACATTCTCCCCTGATTGATGGAGTCAATCAGTTAGGAAACGAATAACGAACGAATATAGAATGTATTTAAGTTTAACAAATAATGAGTAACTAGTCAGTGTCTTTAGAATCATATTTACAACGTCTTCATCACGAATTGAAGTTATCTGAATGTCATTTTCTTTCTCTGAAGAACCTTGAGTCTCGATCTCTCGAATTTCTAGTGGATACAGTTTCTGAACCGGGCTTATCAAGTGAATTAGCTTCCTTGATTTATCGAGTGTCAATACTTCTGCTGCTCGAATATTTCCATCTTTTCCATGTAAAACACGAGTGATTTTTCCAATTTCCCATCGTTGACGAGGAATCTTATCTTTTTATATGTGTACGATATCTCCTACTTTAGCAATTTGTTGAGATTGAATTTTCTTATTGCGAGTATGTTCTCGAAGAGACCGCAAGTACTCTTTTTTCCATCGGTTAAAGAAATGTTGTAGCATCTTTTGCAAGTATTTTGACCTTTTAGTTAACGATGTTTTGTTTGAAATTTCGACGTTCGAAGTAATATCGTGTATATCTAATAATCGACGTCCGCACACCAAGCTTGATGGCGTTAACGGTGATTCGGTGAGACTTTCGTAGACGTACGTTAAGGGAACTCCTTCATACACGTTTGGATTTGATTTCAGACGGTTATCAGGAATGGGTGGGTGTTCCTCCTTGAAGGGTAGTGAAATTTCATATCGTTCTCCGTTAAACTTGATTTTCCCTTCTAAAGGGTTGCTATCTTGAGTTTTTTCAGTTAGATTTTTCACCCCCAGTGTTTCGATTTCCCAAAACAATTGATTTTCAATTCGTTCATCGTTGACATTTTCAACAACTACTGAATCTGTGCGCAATACGTGTGCTACGGTGATATTTGAGATCACAGGGCTTCCATTTGGTAATTGAATTGGGCCACTCAAAACGTACCCAAATCGTGTAAGAATTGCTACGGGGCCATAGGGTTGCTCCCCCCGTATAACTTGATCAAGATAAAATGAGTGAACATAATCTGCGCCAATTAAAATATCAATCTCTAATTCTTCGAAACCATCACATTTTTCTGCCAGTGGAATGTTGCGTAAATGAGAATACGTATTTTGCGCGAAATTGATTGCTTGTTGAGAGACAGGGCTGCAAATTACATCAACAACATTTGCTGTTACAAAGACAGTTAAGTTATCAACACCCTTCACTGCTAGTTGAACAAAATCACAAGTTTTGAGATTGCCTTGTTGATCTCCAAAACCTCTTATCAAAACTTCCTTTGAATTCACAGCTGGAAGTTGTAATTGATCTTTCAGCCATGTTGTTATGTACGTTTTTGAGAGCATGAGTCTAAAATCACTCTAACATTACAAACGTTATTTTCATCATTAATTTTGTGAACTTTTGCTTTTGCTGTTTGCAATAAAGTTACATTATTTCTTTCATCATGATTTACGTAAAGATTTGTACTTACGTTTGGTGCTTCGTTAGAACTTGGCTCTCTGAGCGTTGGTGTTGACACGGTTCCGGTTGGCCTAATGTTTTGATCGTTTGCTTGAAAATTCTGACGCTGAAAGGATTTGCCAGAGGTTTCGCACCGCATATCGATGAATGATGTCGTGCTTTACAATGGTAACATTTAGACAGGGTGTTGGTGCAATTTCTGCTTACATGACCTTCTCTTAGACATATAAAACATCTTTTCTTGTTCTTTAGGATTGATTTGCGCGTATTTGGATCTGTAATTGATGTGCAGCTCGCGGAATAGTGTTTATTTCCACAAAATAGGCAGTTTGGTATGTTTCTTTGATTATTTTCTCGAAATTCATTCACTCCGGTCACTATTGTCGCTGCAGTACTTTGATATGATGTGTTTGCCTCTGTGCGATTGAAAGTTGATACTCTCGATTCTCTTTGATTTTGACGCCGACCCGTTTGACTGCTGATTGGAGCAACTGCGCACTTTTCACGAAGATTGAGTTCTTCACCGAAATAATGTAGCAGACCTTCCAAATCCCATTCATCTTTCAATTTTCTGCTAATTGCAAGTCGTAGTTCTGATGGGATTTTGCACATGATGATGGGAGACAATATCGTTCCATAGCTGGATGCGAAAATTCCAATGCTTTTCAAACTTTGTACCGTTGCTTCGGTTTTGTCGTAAATGATTCTTAGGCGGCGTAAGTCTTCACAAGAGGCTACTTTTGGAAGCTCCATGAGGTGTTCAATATGTTTGGATACAATAATTTGTTTGTTTCCGAATCTTTTTTCTAACAATTGAATAGCTTCATCGTAATTTTCGTTCGAAATTGTCAGGCCAGCAATGGTTTCCGCTGCTTCGCCCACGAGCGATCGTTGTAAATATTTGAGTTTTTCCACTTTTGCCAGACCTCTTTGTTCGTCAATTGTAGATTTGAAACTGTCATAAAATGTCGTCCATTGTGTGGGGTCTCCATTAAACGTTGTGAGCGGTAATTTCGGTAATTTCGCTTGTTGAAGTTTCGGTATTGATTCTTGCGTGGTTGCTGGAGCAGCAGACAGGACCGTTGTAGGCGTTGTTTTGATTCTATCTTTGATCGCGCTGTCAATTAGACAAATGTGTTCTTGAATTCTTTCTTCCAGTTCTGCATTTTCCAGCATTTCTTTTTGAACTTCTTCGTCATTTTCGAATAATTCTATGATATCTTTGGTGATATTTTCGAGGTCTTCGCTTTTCTTTTCTAATACTTTCTTGAATGATTCCAATTTCAGTTTGATTTCAGGCGCGGCTTCTGTTCCAACCGGCGGTAAAATTTCTTGTATCTTTGTAATCGTGTTGTTCACAACAAGTTTGTGTCCAGTTCGAGTTCTTGATTTCTTCTTCAGAGCATCAACCATTTTTCTACCAGTATTTGAATTCCCGGGTCACGGCACCATGTTAGATATTTAGCCTTGGAAAGTTCCCTATCAGTTTCAACAATAGGGCCCAGAGCAAGTCCTTGCGTTCAGCGAATTCAAACAAGTATAAAATGACTGAATTAAAACGACGAGAATGGACTTTATACATACTAATAACAGAAACTATATACAGCGATATATTGAAAACTTGCGATTGCGAATAATTGCGAATAAAGACTGCGAATAACTTTGCGAATAATGACTGCGTATTAAAACCTGCGAAAAACGTGAACATTCCTTCCTCCCAATCCTTCCTCGACCACGCTTTACTCTTACCTTAAATGCATTATGGGATATCTACTTTTTTTTTTATTTGACTACAATTTACATCATTCACTTTTTTCATTTTTTCACTTTTTTCACTTTTTTACTTTTTTCACTTTTTTCATTTTTTTTTCACTTTTTTCACTTTTTTCACTATTTTCCTTTTTCACTTTTCACTTTTTCACTTTTTTCACTTTTTATTTTTTCTTTTTTTCACCTTATTCTCTTTTTCACGTTTTTTTCACTTTTTCAATTTTCTCACTTCTTCCACTTTTTTAACTTTTTCCACTTTTTTCCCTTTTACACTTTTTTCACTTTTTATTTTTTTTCTTTTTTTTCACCTTATTCTCTTTTTTCACGTTTTTTTTTCACTTTTTTCAATTTTCTCACTTCTTCCACTTTTTTTAACTTTTTCCACTTTTTTCAATTTTTTTACCTTTTTCACATTTTATTTATCACTTTTTTCACTTTTTTCACTTTTTTCACTTTTTTCACTTTTTCACTTTTTTCACTGATTTCACTTTTTCACTTTTTTCACCTCTTACACTTTTTCACTTTTTTCACTTTTCACTTACTTTTTTTCTTTCTTTCACTTTTTTCATTCTTTTCTTGCTTTCTCCTTTTTCACATTTCTCACTGTCATCACTTTTCTCACTTTTTTCCCTTTTTCACTTTTTCACTTTTCACTTACTTTTTACTTTCTTTCACTTTTTTCATTCTTTTCTTGCTTTCTCTTTTTTCACATTTCTCACTGTCATCACTATTCTCACTTTTTTCCCTTTTTTCACTTTTTTTTATGTTTTTCACTTTTTTCACTTTTTTTGCTTCTTTCACTTTCTTCACTTTTTCACTTTTTCCATTTTTTTACTTTCTTCACTTTTTTCACTTTTTGACTCTTCCCTTGTTTTCTTTTTTCACTTTTTTTACTTTGCCAAGTTTTTTCACTTTCTTCACTTTCTTACACATTTTTTGACTTTTTTCATTTTTTTTCACTTTTTTCACATTTTACACTTTTTTCACTTTCTCACTTTTTCACTTTTTTCACTTTTTTCCTTTTTTCGCATTTTTCACTTTTTTCACATTTTTCAATTTTTTTCACTTTTTTCCTTTTTTTCCATTTTTTTCCCTTTCTTCATTTTTGTTCACTTTTTTTCACTTTTTTCACTTTTTTACTTTTTCACTTTTTTCACTTTTTACACTTTTTCACTTTTTTCACTTTTTCACTTTTTTCAATTTTTGACTCTTTTCCCTTGTTTTCTTTTTTCTATTTTGTCCAGTTTTTTCACTTTCTTCACTTTCTTACACATTTTTGGACTTTTTTCATTTTTTTTTTCACTTTTTTCACTTTTTTCCCCTTTTTTCACTTTTTTCACTTTTTCACTTTTCACTTTTTCACTTTTTTCACTTTTTTCACTTTTTCACTTTTTCACTTTTTTCACTTTTTCACTTACTTTTTACTTTCTTTCACTTTTTTCATTCTTTTCTTGTTTTCTCCTTTTTTTAAATTTCTCACTGTCATCACTTTTCTCACTTTTTCCCTTTTCACTTTTCACTTACTTTTACTTTCTTTCACTTTTTCATTCTTTTCTTGCTTTCTCTTTTTTCACATTTCTCACTGTCATCACTATTCTCACTTTTTCCTTTTTTCACTTTTTTTTACGTTTTTCACTTTTTCACTTTTTTCACTTTTTTTGCTTCTTTCACTTTCTTCACTTTTTCACTTTTCCATTTTTTACTTTCTTCACTTTTTCACTTTTGACTCTTCCTTGTTTTCTTTTTCACTTTTTTACTTTTGCCAAGTTTTTTCACTTTCTTCACTTTCTTACATTTTTGACTTTTTCATTTTTTTTTCACTTTTTCACTTTTTACACTTTTTCACTTTCTCACTTTTCACTTTTTCACTTTTTCCTTTTTCGCATTTTCACTTTTTCACATTTTCAATTTTTCACTTTTTCCTTTTTTTCATTTTTTCCCTTTCTTCATTTTGTTCACTTTTTCACTTTTTCACTTTTTCACTTTTTACACTTTTCACTTTTTCACTTTTCACTTTTTCAATTTTGACTCTTTTCCTTGTTTTCTTTTTCTATTTTGTCCAGTTTTTCACTTTCTTCACTTTCTTGCACATTTTGGACTTTTTCATTTTTTTCACTTTTTCACTTTTTCCCTTTTTCACTTTTTCACTTTTTCACATTTTCACTTTTTCACTTTTTCACTTTTCACTTTTTCACTAAAACAGTGTGTAAATTCATTCAAACTCTTCAACGTCAGCCATGAGCTCTAATGACCATCTTGTCTACAAGCGAGGCTACATAACATAACAAAACAAAACAAGGAAAAACACCTCACCAGAGCTGCGTGCTGGAACTCCAAGAATTCTTGCTTTGAGTTTAGTAAAATATAAAGTAAAAGGAACAAGGCAAAACGGCGCAGAAAAAACAACAACAAAATCAATATTGTTTGCCAATATTTCGTCCTGCTATGCAGGACTTCTTCACGGCTAATGAGAATAGAGTCTAACTGCTATTACAAATCAATCGAATATGTACAGATTTTGAATTAGTATGGTTGATTATGATTGGTTGACGTGAAAATGAGGTTAGAAATAATTGATTGAAATGTACGTGTGGTATGGATGAACAAGGATTCAAGAGGAGAGAGATAGTTGTGGACAAAAGAATATGAGAAAAGGCAGCTATAATAATGTGTGAAAACTAAAAGAAGTAACAGGATAAGATTTGTAAAAAGGAGATGGTAGCTAGAAGAAAGAGCGAATAAGTAATAGGAATAAAAGAGGTAGTAAAGGATTAGCGATCTGTAGTCCTATTCATGCTGTCAGGTGAGAGTGTGTTGGCTAAGCCAATGAAATACCGTTCTTTGGCTCGCCTTACACTCTCGCGTTTGTCTCGTATCTGTAGCAGTGGCAGTATTTGTAAGTCTTGTAACGAGTGACTAGGTTTGCAGAAGTGTTCTGCAACGCCTGATTTGTCATGTCGTTTATGTATTATGTCACGTCTGTGTTCGTTAAGTCTGTCACATACTCGTCTACCTGTTTGTCCAACGTACTGGCAGTTTGTCTTATTGTCCTGTATACATTTGTGGCACTGTAGGAGGTAGATAACGTTAGTTGAGTTGCAGTCAAGTTTTTGCGTTATGTTGAAAGTCTTTGTAGAGTTAGTAAAGTTGACAGTATTAGCCCCGTGCTGTATGTGCTTGCAAGTATTGCAGTCGCGTCTGGAGTAGCATTTGTAGATGACCTGGAGACCACCGGTAGTGTCGGTTTTGATTCTGGCACTAACCAGGTAGTCCCTGAGGTTTTTGGGGCGTCTGTAACTAAGTATTGGTGGCTGTGGGAAAGCTTCTTTGCAGTCCTGTGAGTTCTGTAGTATGTTAAAGTTATCTGTAATGATGGACTTCAATTATGGAACACTGGGGTTGTAAGTTGCCACAAAAGGAGTCCTGTCGTTATGTCTTTTGGGTTTCGTCTTAAGACTGTCTTCTCGTGTAATTTTGGAAGCTTTCCATAGTTCGTTCTTAGTATGTCTGCGTTTGTAGCCCCTCCGTGTAAGGTAGTTAAGTAGTTCGTCTGTGCGTTTCTTTAATGTGTTGTCGTCGGAGCAAATGCGCCGCAGTCGGAGGGCAAGATTATATGGAATGGAGCGTTTAGTGTGTTTGGGATGCGCTGATGAGTTAAGGAGATACTGGTGAGTGTCTGTAGGTTTGATGTATACATCTGTGGAAAGAGATTTCTCACTGTTAAGTTTAACAATGACGTCAAGAAAATGGGTAGAACTTGTGGAGATGTCATGAGTGAATTTGATGCTAGGATGTGCGCTGTTAAGGGTGGATATGAAATCTGTCAGTTTGTCTTGCCCGTGAGTCCAAATAAAAAAATGTCGTCTATGTACCGCCACCAAACAAGAGGCTTGTGAGGGGCAGCATTAAGGGCTCTCTCCACAAAGCACCCCATAAATAGATTGGCATAAGGGGGTGCCATACGAGTGCCCATGGCGGTGCCGTGTTCCTGTAAGTAAAATTTACTGTCGAACTCAAAATTTTTGTTTTTAAGTATGATGTCGAGAAGGTCACAAACTGTTTCTGTGGTTGGGTCTTGTACATTGCGTCTATTAAGGTGTACCCTGGCAGCCTCAATGCCGTCAAGATGTGGGATATTAGTACAGAGAGCAGAAACATCTAGAGTAACTAGAAGAGAGTTATCAGGGAGAGTGCAGAGCGAAGATAGTTTGTTAAGGAAATGTGTAGTATCTTTAAGATAAGATGGAAGCTTGAAGACAAGAGGATTGAGGACATTGCTGACGTATTCTGAAATACGTTCAGTAGGATGGCCATTAGCGGAGACAATGAGTCTGCCAGGGGGGTTGTCGCGGTTTTTGTGCAGTTTAGGTATTCAGATACACTGTAAAACATTTTGTCCTGAATAATTATGGACAATCGGGTTTTTTGTCCATAAACTATGACCATATTTGGACAATAGGGTTTTTTGTCCATAAACTATGACCATATTTTTGTCTATAATTTAACACTGAATTGTCCATAACTCGTCCATGATTCGTCCCTAAATTTTAAGGTTGATTTCCTACAGTATAGGGAATCCGGATTGTCCCTAAAGTGTCCCTGAACTATCCATAAAATTTATGGACATTAAAAAATGTTACCTATTGTTCGAGAAATACCGCTAGAGACTTCGAGGAATTAATCTTCATTCATTTATCAATTGTAAATTACAAGAACATTACAATGAGTCTAAGTTAATACATGAAAACCAACACTCTAGTTGAAGCTAATAAACAAGTCTAACTAACATCAAAATTATGATAGCTTCGGTGAAGTCTCTTTCAACTTGTAGCAATATAATCTAAATATTCAAACGTCCATGTGAACATATTTTATTAGAAATACTGTATTGTCTTTGCGTTTCTCAGACCTCTTTCAACGATCAGCAGTCTTTCCTCGTTTTCCTTGTCTTAACTCTTCAACATTCAACCTTGCCATTCACGAATACAGCATCTAAAAAAGCCAGTTTCTTCTTTTCTTGCAGTGGTGCAGTGGTCCTCCATCCATTTCAGCATCAAGCAATAAACATATCTAAAGAAAACAAACAGTTAATGATCAACTTCTGCCGTTCCTTTGCGCGATTCTTTCCATGAAATCATTTTATTTCAAGAGCAATTATTTAAGTTAGGCACCGGGTGAACAGATTGAAAATTTTGTAATTTTGAAGGTGAAACGCTCTGATTGTTGAGCTAATCGAAAAAATTTAGTTGATGCCAAACACCCTTAATTTCTCTAATCCTTTCCCAGTATGATATACTGTTATGTTTGCTCCCAACTAACACTAAATATCACCGATATTCATGAAGATCCACACTATAGAAAAATCGTTCTTGTTTCGTTTTTGAAGATACAAATTTCAAATACGAAGGTCAAGATGCCCAAGTTCACCGTCTAAAATGCCAAAAGAAACATTAAATTTGCATTTTTGGATAACTAGGAACCCTAGCAGATTGTTAAGAATATATTCATTGATTCACTTACCAGTTTCTTAAATCAGCTTTGGCTTTCAACAGAAGTTGCTCCCAAGCACCTCTCTCTTTCTTCCTGCCTTGAAACTTTCTACTTTGATGCGACATTGACGTTGACCGTTAGAAATTTGATTTTACGCGCTATTATTTATTGAATTTTGCAAAATTTAAAAAATATGGACAAATTAGGGACAAACTCACCAAGGAGAATAATAAAGTCTTTTAGGGTCAGAAATATTCGGGATAATTATGGGAGAATGTAGGGACAAGAGTAGTTTTGAATTATGGACGATTTAGGGGTGAGATGTAGAGGTGACACTAAATCAGTAATAACATAATTTGTCCGCAATATTAAAGGACAAACAAGGGACAATTTAGTGTTAAAATAGGGACGAATGCAATTTAGGGGCAGTTTCCCTAAAATTCATGGACAATCTGTTTTACAGTGTAGGGGGGCGTTGGAAAGATTTACAACATTTTCCAGGTTGTGACAGTTTAAGCTTTAAGATTTCCAGGAGTTGTGGAGTGCAGGAACAGGAGAGATCGAACAATAATTGTTGTATTTCCAGTTTAATCAAATAGGTTAGTTGGCAATGTTGATGGATAATCAGGTGCATTTGTGATTGGGCGTAATCATGAGTGTTTCGTTTCGTAGATTTGGGAGATTTGGGAGTTAAGGCATATTGCTGGCCTGAGTTTCGAGAACAATCCTCTAGGAACAGTTCGGTTTTTGGATAGATTTTGAAGAAATTCCAGGTGATGTTTGTGTTGGATAAGTTTGAGTTGTGTACGTTTAAGTTGGTTGAAAATCGATCTTTGGTAATTTGAAAGGTCATTTGTTAGATTGAAGGGGCCAGGGTTTGCTTCAATGTCCATACAGATCAGCGGATATATGACAGCAAAACATGAAGAAAGGAGCACAAGAGTAACTAGGATATATTTTAGTTTTTTGTTAGATTCGTTTCTTTGAAAAACACCTCACCAGAGCTGCGTGCCGGAACTCCAAGAATTCTTGCTTTGAGTTTAGTAAAATTTAAAGTAAAAGGAACAAGGCAAAACGGCACAGAAAAAACAACAACAAAATCAATATTGTTTGCCAATATTTCGTCCTGCCATGCAGGACTTCTTCAGGGCTAATGAGAATAGAATCTAACCGCTATTACAAATCAATCGGATATGTACAGATTTTGAATTATTATGGTTGATTATGATTGGTTGACGTGAAAATGAGGTTAGAAATAATTGATGGAAATGTACGTGTGGTATGGATGAACAGGGATGCAAGAGGAGACAGTTAGCTGTGGACAAAAGAATATGAGAATAGGCAGCTATAATAATGTGTGAAAACTAAAAGAAGTAACAGGATAAGATTTGTAAAAAGGAGATGGTAGCTAGAAGAAAGAGCGAATAAGTAATAGGAATAAAAGAGGTAGTAAGGGATTAGCGATCTTTAGTCCTATTCATGCCGTTAGGTGAGAGTGTGTTGGCTAAGCCAATGAAATACCGTTCTTTGGCTTGCCTTACACTCTCGCGTTTGTCTCGTGTCTGTAGCAGTGGCAGTATTTGTAAGTCTTGTAACGAGTGACCAGGTTTGCAGAAGTGTTCTGCAACGCCTGATTTGTCATGTCGTTTATGTATTATGTCACGTCTGTGTTCGTTAAGTCTGTCACGTACTCGTCTACCTGTTTGTCCAACGTACTGGCAGTTTGTCTTATTGTCCTGTATACATTTGTGGCACTGTAGGAGGTAGATAACGTTAGTGGAGTTGCAGTCGAGTTTTTGCGTTATGTTGAAAGTCTTTGTAGAGTTAGTAAAGTTGACAGTATTAGCCCCGTGCTGTATGTGCTTGCAAGTGTTGCAGTCGCGTCTGGAGGAGCATTTGTAGATGCCCTGGAGCCACCGTTTGACATCAATGACGATGTACGGAGTTTGTTCGTAGAAGGATTTGAACTTTGACGTTCCTTTGAAGCGCATGGCAAGGACTTTGTTTCCTTGGATGATGTTGGGATATTTTCTCTATCTGGAAGCGTTTTGTTTGGCGTTCACTGCAGTTTTGTGCCCTTTGTCACAATTTTTGGCGTCTTTGATCTGTTGCTCTGTGACAGGGGGTCTTTTTGGAAATCTGGAGTGGTAGCCGCCTCGAAAGAGCATGTCTCTGGGGGCCTGTCCTGTTGCTGGGTGTGGTGTAGAGCGATAGTCAGTTAGAAGGTCGTCGACTGCTTCTTGAACTGGTTTGTTTGTATCCAGAGCTACTTTGACTGCTTTACCCAATGGCTTCATAAAGCATTCAGCCTCATTTCCGTGGGGATGGTATGGGT
>JACTAT010000048.1:3604352-3714029 GCA_014526335.1 Chrysaora quinquecirrha | reverse complement strand
AATTTCACAGGGTCCATCTCGGATTTGGAATCAGTGCTATCGATTTACCCAGAATGTGTAATAAAATTCAAAGTTAGGTTGAAAGTCAGATTGTTATGGAACATTCCCTGTCTAGTACACTAGGTCTTAGTCAAGCACTACAAATCATCTTTTAGTTCTTTCAACCATCTATTTAGTGATCGAACTTCAAGTTTGGAGAGCAGATTTCTGTCGAAATTATGAAAATGTTGATGCCTGCGCCCTGGTATCTTTGTGAACACACTTCTGGTGCAAAGATTCATGACAAGTAGCTGCATGTCACCTTTTTTGTCTCTGTTCTTGTGTCTTCCACTGGGGGTTTTGATGCTGAGGTCTTTGTCTGTAGCTTCTAACAGCTTCTCGACATAACTAATGGCATTTGACTCTCTCTCAGCTGTTTTGTCATTGAGGTTGACTCCCAAGTTGTAGAGCATCTCTTTTGTCAAGCAATTTAATTGCTCAAGCCTCAGATCACAGGAGATATTATGGCCCTTTCCTCCTTTTCTGTTGATAGTCCTGTTCCAGACAAGCTGCTCTGCCATGGCTGGAGACAATGTTGCTGTTATCTTGCTTATAAGTTGGAATGCTGCAAATGCATATTTGTGGCGCCCAAATGCACGATAATAAAGCAGGAAAAATCTCCAGCATCGAATTATCCTCTCGCCATCTCCTTCTGCAACAGCATCATCAGCATTTCTTATCAATAAACCAACATTGATTCTGGAACAAGCATAATCAAAAACGTCGTCTTTTTCTTCTTCAATGCTATTCATTTGTGCAGATGCTCTGGAACTTTGCAATTGCTGTGGATGGGCAATTGCATGGACTTTGGTTTCATGTGACATACATGCCTTTTTGTATCGGTACACTTTGGCGCAACCAGGGGAACTGCATTGGAAAAATTGTTGTTGCTGATCAAGGCTGGTTACATCCCTTGTGACTTTGTCAAGGGATTCAGTTTGTGAATGTAGCACATAGAGTTTTAGGATCTCATTGACCTGTTGAAAGAGCCACTGTCTCTTTTGTGAGCAGGATGCTTCTTGTAGAAATCCTGGGATTTTCTCTTTCACTTCACCATCAAGTTCTTTCATCTCAAAATGCCTCAAAGTTAATGCCACAACAAGAGCATCTGTCTCAAAATTTGTAAACTCCTTTGCTTCGTTGAACTTTTCTAGGGGCTCTCTTGCATTATTCACTCCTGCGATATTCATATTGTAGCACATTGTGCCAACATCTTTTGCTGATCTTTCATCAAAGAATGCTTCATACAGTATCTACGGAGCAAGAAATTAATAATGCTTCGATAAACTAGGTTCCAGTTTACACTAGTGCTACTGGCATGTCGCTCTTTTTGCATTTACTTTCAGGACATGTTACCTCAATTGTTTATGTTGATGCATGTTGCAAGCTAACACAAGCAGTGCGCAAAACTTAATACTTAAAACCAACTTGCAACCTTACTTTCTCCAATCATTCTCAGAACAAGTTATTATGAAGCTTGCAAACATACCCAATATTTTGCTAAAGGTGGGGGCTGGTTTCCTCTTTTCGTTTCAACTCAACTCTCTTCTCAACCCTCCTTAAGCTTCTCAACCCTCCTTAAGCCAGAAATAATCCCGTTGACCTGCATCCTTTAGATTACCAATTATTATCGTTGACTGTAAATTAAACTTTCAAAGGAGACTGACCTTATACATGTAGCGAATGGCATGCCAGTCCTCATTTTTTGGAATAATTCCTTTCAAACAGTCATAGGCAGTTTCTCCATTGGACATGGCTCCTTGTAGATTCCGCGATCGTTCCTCAGTCAAGTTGTCACCGCCAAAAAACAGTTGCTGCACAATCTGCATCTTTTTGTTTGCACCATCTCCTTCTTTGATGCAAGGCACATATCGTTGTTGAACTAACTCCATAATTTCTATCATTTCAGCGCCTATCGACTCGTTCTTCATGACTAAACCCAAAGGAATCTGAGACAAAGAAATAAGGCAACATTATTTGCTAGGAAAGAGCAAATCAATCAACCAAACAACCTACCAACCTACGTACGACACGTTTTAACTCTTACATGTATCAGCGCGCTAATTATTATATACAGCTCCCAAATATACTCCCGCTTCTATTTACGAAAGAGGTGCCTGATTATATGTCATTAAAAAGAAATTACCTCAGCAGTTGCTTTTTCCATTTCTTTGCTATATTTATGCTCGATATGCCAAGGTATGCACTTCTTGAAGTTGCTGAAGGCTGGTATGTACGTGACAATTATCCTAGCTACCAATGGAATCATGTCCTTTATGAGTGCTGTACTTAGATTTGCAGTTGGGATGAAATCAGTGCTTCTGAGCTGTGATACTGGCTTCAGACTCTTAGTACTGTCAAGATCTGATCCTGTTATTCTCAACAGAACACCCGTAAGATTGAACCAATGGATTGAACGATTTTGATTCTCATTTGACATGTGTTTGACTTTTACAAAAAAATCTAGGTTGTCTCCGATAACCTGGTAGCTGCAGCGAAGAATCTCCTTTTTTGTTTCGACTTGCTGAATATTGTTAGGTGACGATGCTGGAATTTCTTGCATTGGAATATGAGGTTAATTTCTATAGACACTGTCATTCACGCAGACAAGTTGGAGAGCATTTTCATCAACAAATTGTATTCCTGGATTGACATCAGGTTCTGCTTCTTTCTCGATAATTTCATTACCATTGCTTTTGATAGGCTCCATTGACAACAATGTCTTTCCCAACTCTTCCATTCGTTTCTTCAACTGAATAACAATACCATCTTTGTTTTTGCCTGCCTCATCCAATTTTACTAAAACGCTTTGGCGAGACATAGCTATCCCACAGACTGAGAAGCGTTGGTAAGCCTAAAAATTAAGAAAATAAACAGTAAGAAAACTTTTGAAACACTGAGTAAATGTCTCATCGTATTGTCTCTGTAGTGCTCTAGAGGGATTGATATGTAGTTTTTTGTTGTTCATGCGATGTGCAAGAATTGCAATTGAATTTTTTGGAAATTTACACTGACTGTAATCTTCTGCCCAACAGTTATGTAATGCAAATTTGTATCATCCTGATATCAATTTTTTCATTATTTTAGGGGACAAGTGCACAACGAGCAAAGCAAAGTGGGTGGAAGGAGATTCAGTGAAATAAAGCATGCCTTCAGAGTCTCTTTCTCTAAACTTGGGATCATACGAACCCACGTACCAGATGTACCAATGCTAGCACTGACAGCTACTGCAGACAAGCAAACGGAAAAAGACATCGTAAAATCTTTGTGCATGAAACGATGTGTTATGTTGAGAGTTAGCCCCAATAGACCAAACATTAGACTTTTGTTTTCAAAAGAACAAAGCTCGAGGTTCGTGAGCTTCAATGGATGGTGGACGGACTAAAGAAAGAGCGGGAAAATTTTCCCAAATCAATTATTTACTGTCAGAGCATAGAAGCTGTTGCAAAAGTGTTCACGCATTTCAAGTTGGAGTTGAGCGATACATTGTTTCATTCATTGCCCTGTCAGTCGTCATCAAAATCGCCCTTGGTTGGCATGTACCACAGAAAAACCTCAGACAAACAGAAGAACAAGATCCTCGATGACATTTCCAAAGAAAATGGATTTTATAGAGTTGTTGTGGCAACTACTTCTTTAGTTATGGGTGTTGACATAAAGGACATACGGTATGTTATCCATTACGGCTCACCTCTAGACATAGAAGATTACATCCAGGGGGTAGGTCGAGCTGGAAGGGATAAATCAATTTCATGTGCACTTTTGTACTGCACGGGCCGACAGCTTGGAAAGGCTTCAATACAAATGAAAGAGTACGCTTCACTCAAAGATGGCTGCTATCGAGAAGCTCTTTAATGTCCGTTTGACCGTGCATGCCAGGTTTGAAAGGCCAAACCTCCAACACGAATGCTGTTCTTATTGCATTTCAATCTGCAATTGTAATGGTGAAGGTTGCTCTTTTCCCAAACCACCATTTATGCGTACTAACGACGACCGTCTGTCACCCGTGAGATTAGTAGATGAAGGAGATAAAGAGTTGCTGTCTTCACTGCTGAATGAGTACAAATTGAAAGTCGAGCATTGTAAAGAATCAAATTATTTGGTTACACATCCACACTTTCTACCAAGCTTCACAGATGATATGATTGTTGATGTCATTGAGCAATCTGCACTAATAAATAGTGTATCAGACGTGTTACAGCATACCTCTGTAATATCGAAGAAAGACGCAGGTGAGATTGTGCTAATATTCAAAGATGTATTCGACGATATAAGTGAGAGGAATGAAGAGGAAGCGTTGAAATTAGTCGACTTGACAGAAGTGCAGGGGAATGATGGAATAGATGAATGGTTAGCATGTGCAATGGATGAGTCCATCGATATTTTTGATGAAGAAGGTTCAGTAAACGAGAACTTATCTCAGGATACTTCATTGCTTTTTGATGAAACTTTTTCTGACATCGAGCCTATAGATTTTTCGGATTAGAACGTGCCATTGAGACCATTTCAACTAAGGATCTTGTTTCCAAAAAAATTGAAAATCAAGTCATAGAGAAATTTCGACTTGAGATTCGAATGCAGCACCTTCTTTTTAGTTTTCAGGCAAAATTTTACGCTTCTGTTCCTTACGATGGTGATTTTGTAGCGATTAAAAGTTTGAAAATTTATAAAGGGTTTGACAGTGAAATTGATTGAGCCTATAAAATTTACCCGCAGCGATTTTTCACGGTCAAATCCTTTATAGAATTTCAAACTTTAACACCTATAAAATCAATATCTTAAGGTTTGCTAGTGCATAAAACTTTGCCTTAACACTAAAAAGAAGGTCCTGCATTCAAATCTGAAGTCGAAATTTCTCTATGACTTAATTTTCAATTTTTTTGGAAACGAGGCCATACATAGATTTGGCGATTTGCCCAGCTTAGGGAATTGGCCACACCAATTTGGCAATCTGGCTAACCTTTGTTTTCAGAGCTTAAAATCATAAAATTGGAAGCTAGTAAATGTTTTGCATTTGCCTGCTTACCCGTTTTTAGCTCCACTAAAATGCAAGATGAAAGAATTCCTGTACGCCATTGCAGAAAGGCGTGAACATCTTGTTCTCATTAGTATGCCGAGTGCCATAGCAAGCCCAGCCTCACTGTTGTCATGTGATAGACCTTGATTAATTCGCCGTCTCCTTCTTTCGGAAATGACACAATGCTGTAGAGCTGTTAACAGTAACGGAGCTCTATCTCTAGCTTCATCCACAACGGCCTTGTTTGTAAGTTTCAGAATATCTTCACAGCTATTCTTGGCTAGAAGACTTGGGTTTTTCGTGCTTGCCAGTCCCAGGGCTTCCTGTGAAATCGTATGTCCTACCCATTCAGCCATGTGTGTCTTGTACTGGGATGATTTCGAAATCTTGTCTATAGTACCTTTGTAATTGTGAGATATTATTGAAGCTATTATTTTTACCATTTCGGGATCCGTTACTTTAACTTTCCTTGGTTTAGAGGAGTCACTGATGATTACCTGAAAATATGATTACCTGGAGCTAATGTGCGTTTAGCCAAATTCATTGCCTTTCCGCTCACTGTATTCATGCTCTTTTTTCGCACTACTCCAGATTGATGTGGTGACTTTGAACATCGTTTCACCCTTTCTTCAAAGGAGATGACACTTTTTTCATTTTCTTCGAACGACTCCCTGAACTGGTCAACTTCCTTAAGACACTGAAAAAGTCTTTCAATCTTTGTATGGCAATTTCGACAAGAGACGCTCGAACAGGATGGTCCTTTCGAAATGTCGTGTCCAAGAACGGATTGAATATGTTCCAAAAACGTGTTTTCCCCACTTGATCTCCCGTAAATTTTATATGTGGCGATTTTTTTCGTTGAGGTGAAGTCAACTTTACAAAACCTGCAGGACGAATTAACTGGCTTCACACTGTATAATTTAACAGGAGTCGCGGTCATTGCGACGCCTTTTTCGTGTTAAAGAACGGTATCCAACATGTCCTACGTCAAGCCTTGCTGTTCACTATATTTAAAATCATGAAACGTTTTTTTGTGATCTTTATCAAGTGAGGTAATCTAGAAATGAAACTTCGGGGATCGACAAGCTCAAATTTATGAATTTTCAAAATCAAATCGCATCCTTTTATACAAACAGAGACAAGACGAACGATGTGTTATGTCCTCTCTCTTAAGATTGTTCTGTATTTTGCATCTTAAAGTACGCTTAAAAATTTCAATATCCGGTATTCGTCTTATCTGCAGTAAGTGGGCCATTCTAGGTGATTTGCAGTGTCGAGTTTAGTAATCCCTGTGCACACATTTTGTGAAAGAAAATTTGTTAACTACCACAGGTACATGATTTCTGTTACAGACACATGATGTTTGTCACAAGGTTACAACACTGCATCACTTTGTTCTGAAAAACCCCTATCCATAACTCATATCTTGTGTAGTGCCAATAGGAAGCAAAAGAAAATGTGCACTAGTAACTGCGAGGGTATTCTAAGTTTAATTTTCATAAAGATACCTTTGTGGAAAATCAAAAAGATTACAATTGTTATTCTCCCTACAGTTCTCGGAAATTACTTTAACTTATTATCTGTTAGTTTGCACAAAATCTTTCCTCAAGAGACAATTCTCTTTTACACGCATGCCACAACAATCTTTGGAGTGACATATTGCTTAAATTAAAGAAAGAATAGTCCCAAGTTAGATAAAATTTTAACATGGCACAAATTCAATAATCATGGCCCAATTTGAGAAGTTAGGTGCAACAACAGATGGTCAATGTTGAAAAAAGTCAACACATGTGAAACAACATTATGCCACAGCATTGTGAAGAAATATTTACAATTGACCACCAGAATTACCATTAATCACTGTCAGATAAAAGTGCTACAAAACTGAAATTACTGCAAACTTGTAAAAAATTTTGTTCTAACAAATAAGAACTATTGTTGATAAAAAGTTGAAAAAATTTACTAACTTAATTATTACATTGTGCTCACTGTGGTGTTGTTTTAAGCCTGACAGACAGTATGTATGTTGTCAATTTTTGCTTTTATCTTATTTTATTTGAAAACAATGTATTACAAAGGATGCCCTAATTGCCAACAAGTGTTTTTTTCATAGTATCTTGAGTTGAATCATATTCTGTCTAGTACAATTGTGACATGAAATAAAAGAATCATAAATTAAGATTTAAACTGTATACATATCAACAAGTTAGAATGTTATTTAAAATTGAAAACTACTGGTGATGAGGGATGATCCAAGTTTGTGTAAAATATTAGAGCGTCTGCAATGAAACAATGCAGCGACCTTTGCTGGTGCAGCACTGCACCAAGCACTGTGTTTACAACAATAGTTTGGCATTATCTAATCAACCAAGTAGATTGTCTGTGCGTGATTTAAAATTCCATCTGCTAAGCGCAGCTTTCATATATTTCATATCATGCAGCGTAATTTCCTTAAGTTCAATTTCGATTTTGTAAAGTTTTGAAATTTTTCTTTGTATCAAAGATCAGAATACTTCCTCTTAGGCCATATTAGAAAAGACACTGGATGGAAAAGGATGGCGTTGAAACGTCTGTCTGGCAGCACATCACTGCTCTAAATCATCGATCCATCATCCAGGGTGTCGATCCATCTGTCTGTGCCGTAATTATGATTCTTTGACAATGGTTTATATAATATCTTAATCAAAACTCTCTCAAACTCCAGCATATGTTTCAGAGGCACTCCTCCTCGTACAGTGGTAGTCCAGTCAGCAGAATTGGCATGAAGAACTTTCAAATGAGTTCAGGCGGCCTGCACAGGAACGAGGTCGGGGCGCACTGAACCAGACTCTCGTTTTTTAATTTCGACATTATCATGGTCACTTTCCACTTCCATCTCATCTTCTGAGTCAGACTCTTCACTACTCTCCTCATGCATCTCCTGTTCATGTCGCTTAACATTACTTTTAAACTTCGAAGAGAATTCACAATGATCGCATTTTTACTGATTCATGGTTAGCTGTTTACTTATAATTGTTGACTAACTCTTAGACACCTGAATCCTAGAGTGTAAACTCGCTTGAATTTATAGACTAGTTCCTCCATGCAATATGATGTGGGAATACCTAATCCTCAACTAATCATTACCTAATCCTCACTGATCATTAGCTAATCCTTACTGATCTTTAGCTAATCCTTACTGATCCTTAGCTAATCCTTACTGATCCTTAACTAATCCTTACTCATCCTTAGCTAATCCTTACTCATCCTTAGCTAATCCTTACTGATCCTTAGCTAATCCTTACTGACCCTTACTGATCATTACTAATCCTTACTGATCCTTACCTAATCATTACCTAATCTTTGCTAATCATTGCCTAATCCTAAGCTAATCCTTACTGATCGTCACTAATCATTATCTAATCCTTGCTAATCATTACCTGATAATCCTAATCCTTGCTAATCCTTACTGATCCTTGCTGATCCTTACCTAACCATTGCTAATCATTACTGATCCTTAACTAATAATTATCTCCTCCTTATTATGGACTCCTGTCATGATACCTTTGATGAAGATACAGATTCTGAAATTTAAGCCATTGAAATTTGTGATTCAAGTACACCTAGCAGCAGAAATAGTAAAGATTCTATTCAAAGCATTGACCTCTCCGAGCGTATTGATATAATCAGCTCTTTTGAGAGTGAGCAAGAGAACAGCACTGATGAGATTGAAGTTCTTGCAGATATATCACCATTCATTATTACAAAGGTAATTTTTATAAACAATTTAGTAACCCTCAATATGGTACCTGGCTGTTTACACGACCATGTCAGCTTCTTTTTCGTTCACATTTACTTGAAAAGGTTCGCATAACGCACAACGCTCAACGCAAATTTCAACAGCTCTTTGTACAGGCTTACTGAAGCTTCTTGAAAGGGAACACTTGCTGGTTACCGTGGCCTTGTACTGCAAATTCAACTCTTCCCTCGTCGTTTTCAACAATGTATTGCAATATACAAACATTGTTTACATAATGTCCTTCATTATCTTTTAAAAGAAATAGTGATCGCGTGAGAGAAGGAGCTGATTTGTTTCTTCTGGAATTTTGGAGAAGATGGTACTCATTTTGGTTACTGATTGGAACTTCTTTACGCTGCATAACATGCCATTTACTGTCAATCTCTTGCATTGTTGTGATAGCACGTTTGACATATCTATCATATACCCCATTCATGTTGGCTTTGAGGTCTTCCCAATGCATAAAACATCTTAAATCTATGACTGCCAATATATTCTTTTGATGAAGTTGTGTTCAAGCAATAAGTTGGGAGAGGCAGTTTTAGAACAGTTGACAAGGCTATATTCAAACCAAAAACTGGTGAGCCTGCGAGGGTTGTTGTCATTAAACAACCCTATGATATCCAAGGTCAGGAGCGAGAATTTTTCAAAGAGGCAAGACTGTTAGATAGGGTAAGCAAACACAATAATGTAGTATCTTTTTATGGGATATGTAGAAGACCGTTTGCTATAATGCAAGAATATGCTTGCCTTTCTTTTACGCCATTTGGCGATGAAACTGTAGTCAGCACATTGTCGCAGTTTCTTAGTCATATTGACATGGATTATGATTTTAAAGGGTTTGAACACCTGACTCTCACTATAATGAACGATCTCGTTGCTGCTTTGGCATATCTTCACGAACAAGACGTCGTGCATCGAGATTTGAAACCTGCAAACATTCTTGTTAGCAACCAACACCTGTTAAGTGGCAACGATCAGGAATCATTCCTCAGGCAGTGGAAAGTGGGAAAATCGCCCATTACTTGTAAAGTAACTTATTTTGGTGAAAGCAGATCGAAAATGGTACAAACACAAAGTATTTTAACATCAAGAGTCACTTCCTTAAATAGAGGGATCCCTGCCTATATGGCTTCCGAGATCATTCTGCAAGAAAGAAGACCTGCATGGACGATTTAAAGGCTGCAGATATTTGGGCATTGGGAATGATTTTATTTGCTGTTGTTAATCCTTCCCTCCCATACCCCTACTCAACAGAGATAGATGAAGAACTTCTAGCATGACCTACTTTAGATCCCAGGCAGAAATTCGAAGAGCTCTTAAGAAATGGACAGAGGCCAAGATGTGCCCATAAGTACAAACATATGCATGCTTCAAAGTGGTGGGTGATTCAAAGTGGTGGGTGATTATAGAGTGCTCTGGACGTTATGAATGCAAATATTTATGACCTAGACCAAAGAAATCGTTTCAACATTGAATTTTCTTGGTTTCATAGAGATGTCTTTGTTTTACAGATTTTGGCCAATTTTCTTTAAAACGAAGACATTGACTTAACTCATCCCCAAGAGCTTGGTTAGTTGTGATATTTGGTTCATAGAGTGCTCTGGACGTTATGAATGCAAAAATTCATGACTTAGACCAAAGAAATTGTTCCAACATTGCGTTTGTTTTGGTTTCATAGAGATGTCTTTGTTTTACAGATTTTGGCATTTTTCTTTAAAACGAAGACATCGACTTAACTCATCCCCACGAGCTTTGTTAGTTGTGATATTTGGTTCATAGAGTGCTCTGGATGTTATGAATGCAAATATTTATGACCTAGACCACAAAAATCGTTTCAACATTGCATTTTTTTTGTCTTCGTTTTACAGATTTTGGCCATTTTTCTTTAAAACAAAGACATTGACTTAACTCATATCCACAAGCTTGGTTAGTTGTGATATTTGGTTTATAGAGTTCTCTGGAAGTTATGAATGCAAATTTTCATGACCTAGACCAAAGAAATCGTTTCAACATTGGGTTTTTTTTGGTTTCATAGAGATGTCTTCGTTTTACAGATTTTGGCCATTTTTTTTTTCTAAACGAAGACATTGACTTAACTCATCCCCACGAGCTTGGTTAGTTGTGATATTTGGTTTATAGAGTGCTCTGGACGTTATAAATGTAAATATTCACGACCCAGACCAAAGAAATTGTTTAAAGATTGCGTTTTTTTGGTTTCATAGAGATGTCTTCGTTTTACAGATTTTGGCCCTATTTTTCTAAACGAAGACATTGACTTAACTCATCCCCACGAGCTTGGTTAGTTTTGATATTTGGTTTATAGAGTGCTCTGGACGTTATAAATGTAAATATTCATGACCTAGACCAAAGAAATTGTTTAAAGATTGCGTTTTTTTGGCTTCATAGAGATGTCTTCCTTTACAGAGTTTGGCCATTTTTTTTTCTAAACAAAGACATTGACTTAACTCATCCCCACGAGCTTGGTTAGTTGTGATACTTGGTTTATAGAGTTCTCTGGAAGTTATGAATGCAAATTTTCATGACCTAGACCAAAGAAATCGTTTAAAGATTGCGTTTTTTTGGTTTCATAGAGATGTCTTCGTTTTACAGATCTTGGCCATTTTTTTTAAAACGAAGACATTGACTTAACGCATCCCCACGAGCTTTGTTAGTTGTGATATTTGGTTTATAGAGTGCTCTGGACGTTATAAATGCAAATATTCATGACCTAGACCAAAGAATTCGTTTCAACATCAAGGAAAAATTTCCGAGCAGCAGTTAGCAAAGTCTATCGTACTGAAGGTCTAGGTTTTACATTTTGACGCATGTACAGTATTCTAATAAGTAAATATGATTTATCACATTGACCATTTCTTCGAATACAGTTCAAGCAGAGTTTTCGTGACTATTAGAATCGGCCATATCCTCTCAAACTTCCATGCAATTTCCATGCAACATTTCAGTATTCGTTGCAGCCCTCCACTTACATGATGATAACCCTCCACGATACTCCGCATCCTCCACTTACATGAAGGTATCCCTCCACGTTGCAAACGATATCCTTCCACTTACATGATGATAACCCTCCACGATACACTGCATCCTCCACTTACATGATGATAACCCTCCATGTTGTATTGGCACCCTCCACTTACATGATTGTATCCCTCCACGTTGCAAATGATATCCCTCCACTTACATGATGATAACCCTCCACAATACTCCGCATCCTCCACTTACATGATAATAACCCTCCACGTTGTACTGGCACCCTCCACTTACATGATGGTATCCCTCCACGTTGTATTGGCACCCTCCACTATACTGCACATCCTCCATGTTACTGCACATCACGTTGTACGGGGTGGTCTTCGTTTTGCATGTCTTCGGTCTTCGTTTTTTGTTCTTCGTTCTTCGGTTTTCGTATTGTAGACTCCCGTATCTACACCATTGTCATCAGCAACTGGAACTATCTTTTTGATGGAGCAAGCATTTCTCCTGTAATCCACAAATCTCGTGCATCATCTTTACCCTCTAGAACAACAGATCAATCTCTAATCAATAAATATGTTCTAGAAAACTGCAGGAGTAATGACAGACTGAAATGTATTTTACTTTAATGATCGTATAATGAATATAGAATATAGAACATTCACACCATTAATCTTCTCATGTACAGGAGGAATGGGAATTGAAAGTACAATATTCTTCAAAATGCTTGCCTCAAAAATGAATGAGAAAAGTTGAGAGACCTACGGTGAAATCAGTAGATAGATCAGATTGTTGGGGAAATCCCATCCTATACTATACGTATTATTCGCATTATTCATACTGTTATTGTATACTCTAAATTTATGTAATTCCTCTTTCCTCTCTATGCTTAGCGCTTCCTGCGTAAGAGCCTCATTCAGGAATTGAGACAAGGAAATGAGTAACGATTTAAGAGCTTTCTTGAATAAAGTTTTACGTTTAACTATTGTATTAGGGCTTAAGCAAAGTAGATTCTCATTGATTTGACTTGTTTTTTTCTTTTTTCATGTGATTGGTTATCTAAATTTGTAGTTCCATGTTGAGGAAATAAAAAATCCGTCTAATAGTTTTATCCGAATTCAAGGAGTTGTTATAGAATTCGTATAGAGTACATCATGTCTAAAACAAATTATTAGAGTAAAGTAAAATATTACACAGTGGGAAAACTCTTGTTTTTTATGAACTTTTTCTGCGAGCCACATAAGAGAATTTACGATTCTCTACATAAATGGTCCATAGAACCAGATTTTACAATGGAGAACCTTGAGAATATTGAGAAAAGGAAGAAAAGACGAAAGGCCCACAGAGGAGTGGCTACGAGAATACAGAATAAAATTGAAGCGTATTTCAATAGAGACCCAGAGAACCTCACTGCTGGTAAACTTAAACAGTTTCAAAGCGAGTTGTCAGAGAGAAAAGAGATCTTGAAAGGTTTAGACAAAGCGATTTTTGACCTCATGATTCAACATGATGATGTGGACGATGAGGAATGCGAAAAGGAAGTGGCTGAAACAAACGAAGTAAGTGAAAAAATTGGCTTTTGTGTTAGTTCTATTCAAGATGCTCTAAATAGAATAAGTAGTGGCGAAAATGCTTAGAAATCTGAACCTGAAACGATGAGTAGAGCCAGTTATGCCTCAAGCGTCGCAACGAGCGTCGAAGTAGAGAGCATAGCGTCAAGTGCAGCCAGTGATGTAAAGAGTTCAAGGAAAGTTAAGCTTCCCAAATTAGAATTGAAAAAATTCTCAGGGAAAATTTCTGAGTGGCAGAAATTTTGGGACAGTTTCCGAAGTGCAGTACACGATGATAATCAGCTAGCAAAGGTAGATAAGTTCAAGTACCTTCGAAGTTATTTACAACAGCCAGCCAAAAGCCTTGTAACTGGTTTCTCTTTGACCGATGCGGACTATGACGCAGCCTTGGAATTATTGAAGAAAAGTTACGCAAAGCCAAATGTGATTAAGAGGGCACACCTTAACGACCTCATGAACTTGAGTCAGGTTTTAAGCGAAAAGAATGGACAAAGGTTGAGGGCCTTACATGATCAGATTGAGACTCGTTTTCGCGCTTTGGAGGCAAATAATTTTGATAAGGAGTCATACTCACCTGTAGTGGTGCCAGTTCTGATGGCAAAAGTTCCAGAGGGGATCAGAAATAATATGATTAGATTTGGTACTAACCATATAGAGTGGACACTGGATCAAATGCTGGAGGCCCTGAAAAAAGAAATTGAGGTTTTTGAGGGACATGTGCCAATTTTCCAGACAGTGCAGCAGAGTGGTGTAAGAAGAGGTGAACAACAACATCAGCGGCCTAGATTTGGAGAACAGAGACCAGCAACAGCCTCAGCACTCTTTGCAGGAAATTATGGCCAGAGAAAATCTGCTTTTTGTCTTAAAAGGCAAGATCAAGAAAGCTGTGATAAGTATAAGGACACATCAGAGCGTAAGAAAATTCTTATAAAATTTGCTAGATGTTTTTGTTGCTTGAAACCTGGTCACAGGACACGAAATAATAAAGTAGCTTGTAAGCTTTGTAAGGGAAACCACCATTTCTCCATTTGCTCAGGACCTGGACCTGCCACCTCTACCCCTCTGAGTAAGGAAACGCAATCGGAGCCTACTGAACCCTGCCATGGCAAGTTGGATAGGGAACACTGGATCAGAAGGCAGAGTGGTTCTGCAAACAGCCTTGGCAGTGTTAGATGGCAAGAAAGAGAATGTTGTTAGAGAACTGTTCAACACATGAAGTTATAAGACTTTTATCACCACTGCTAAGGCTGTGGGTAGACTCAAATTGAAGCCTGTGAGAAAAAAACAACTTGGAATAAAGGCATTTGGAAGCAAAGGGATTGACATGGCTATGAGAGATTTGGTTAAGATATCTCTGAGTGGAAAGGATGGAAAGATAAATGTAGATGTTGATGCTTGATTTATCTTCTATTCCAAATATTCATACAGAAACTGTCCAACATGATTTTGTGCATCTCAATAAGGTGTTGTTTGCAGATTTTTATAGGTGCAGCGACACACTGGAGATTGATTGTCTAGTTGGATCAGACTTTTTGTTGGCCTTCCAAGAGGATGAGACAATACGAGGGGGCCTTGAGAACCAGTTGCTGTAAAGACAAGTCTTGGTTGGGTGCTTTCAGGACCTTTGAAAGGTAAGACCTCTAAATCTACTTCATTTGATGATTGCAATGTAAATTTTGTGATTAATGCACCTGCAAATAAAGAGATTGATTCCAACCTGCACAAACTGTGGGGTTTGGATAATATTGGAATTCGTAAGAAAGATCCTGTACATGAAACCGTGTTAGACGATATAACCTTTTCTGATAATCATTATTCTGTTGGCTTTCCATGGAAGGTGGGACATAAACCTTTGGGGTTAATAAAGGAAAAAACACCTCACCAGAGCTGCGTGCCAGAACTCCAAGAATTCTTGCTTTGAGTTTAGTAAAATATAAAGTAACAACAACAACATCAAAATCAATATTGTTTGCCAATATTTCTTCCTGCCATGCAGGACTTCTTCAGGGCTAATGAGAATAGAATCTAACCGCTATTACAAATCAATCGAATATGTACAGATTTTGAATTGGTATGGTTGATTATGATTGGTTGACGTGAAAATGAGGTTAGAAATAATTGATGGAAATGTACGTGTGGTATGGATGAACAGGGATGCAAGAGGAGAGAGATAGTTGTGGACAAAAGAATATGAGAATAGGCAGCTATAATAATGTGTAAAAACTAAAGGAAGTAACAGGATAAGATTTGTAAAAAGGAGATGGTAGCTAGAAGAAAGAGCGAATAAGTAATAGGAATAAAAGAGGTAGTAAGGAATTAGCGATCTGTAGTCCTATTCATGCCGTTAGGTGAGTGTGTGTTGGCTAAGCCAATGAAATACCGTTCTTTGGCTCGCCTTACACTCTCGCGTTTGTCTCGTATCTGTAGCAGTGGCAGTATTTGTAAGTCTTGTAACGAGTGGCCAGGTTTGCAGAAGTGTTCTGCAGCGTCTGACTTGTCATGTCGTTTATGTATTATGTCACGTCTGTGTTCGTTAAGTCTGTCACGTACTCGTCTACGTGTTTGTCCAACGTACTGGCAGTTTGTCTCATTGTCCTGTATACATTTGTGGCACTGTAGGAGGTAGATAATGTTAGTGGAGTTGCAGTCGAGTTTTTGCGTTATGTTGAAAGTCTTTGTAGAGTTAGTAAAGTTGACAGTATTAGCCCCGTGCTGTATGTGCTTGCAGGTGTTGCAGTCGGGTCTGGAGGAGCATTTGTAGATGCCCTGGAGACCACCGGTAGTGTCGGTTTTGATTCTGGCACTAACCAGGTAGTCCCTGAGGTTTTTGGGGCGTCTGTAACTAAGTATCGGTGGCTGTGGGAAAGCTTCTTTGCAGACCTGTGAGTTCTATAGTATGTTAAAGTTATCTGTAATGATGGACTTCAATTGTGGAACACTGGGGTTGTAAGTTGCCACAAAAGGAGTCCTGTCGTTATGTCTTTTGGGTTTCGTCTTAAGACTGTCTTGTCGTGTAATGATGGAAGCTTTCCGTATTTCGTTCTTAGTATGTATGCGTTTTGTAGCCCCTCCGTGTAAGGTAGTTAAGTAGTTCGTCTGTGCGTTTCTTAAATGTGTTGTCGTCAGAGCAAATGCGTCACAGTCGCAGGGCAAGACTATATGGAATGGAGCGTTTAGTGCGTTTGGGATGTGCTGATGAGTTAAGGAGATACTGGTGAGTGTCTGTAGGTTTGATGTATACATCTGTGGAAAGAGATTTGTCACTGTTAAGTTTAACAGTGACGTCAAGAAAGTGGGGGGAACTTGTGGAGATGTCATGAGTGAATTTGATGCTAGGATGTGTGCTGTTAAGGGTGGAAATGAAATCTGTCAGTTTGTCTTGCCTGTGAGTCCAAATCAAAAAAATGTTGTCCATTTACCGCCACCAAACAAGAGGCTTGTGAGAGGCAGCATTAAGGGCACCCCATAAATAGATTGGCATAAGGGGGTGCCATACGAGTGCCCATTGCGGTACCGTGTTCCTGTAAGTAAAATTTGCTGTCGAACTCAAAATTGTTGTTTTTAAGTATGATGTCAAGAAAGTCACAAACATTTTCTGTGGGTGGGTCTTTTACGTTGCGTCTATTAAGGTGTACCCTGGCAGCCTCAATGCCGTCAAGATGTGGGACATTAGTATAGAGAGCAGAAACATCTAGAGTAACTAGAAGAGAGTTATCAGGGAGAGTGCCGAGCGAAGATAGTTTGTTAAGGAAATGTGTAGTATCTTTAAGATAAGATGGAAGCTTGAAGACAAGAGGATTGAGGACATTGCTGACGTATTTTGAAATACTTTCAGTAGGGTGGCCATTAGCGGAGACAATGGGTCTGCCAGGGGGGTTGTCACGGTTTTTGTGCAGTTTAGGTATTGTGTAGAAACGTGAGCATTTGGGTTCAGTAGGTGTAAGGTAGCTGTAAGTATCCTTGTCGATGTATTCATTGCGTTTCATTTGCTCCAAGTAAGTCTTAACTGTCTTGGTAACTTTGTCAGTGATGTCGTTGTCAAGCTGTGTGTAAAAGTTTACGTCGTTAAGTTGTCTGTTACATTCGTCTAAGTATTTCTGTTTGTCCATCACTACCGTGCCAGAGCCTTTGTCCGCTGGTTAGAAAATGATGTCTGTTTGTTTACCTAGTGTCTTAAGTCGATGCGTTCGTCTCGTGTAAGGTTGTCAGAAATTTTGGTCGGTTGTAGGTTCTTAATGTCTATTTATATGTTGGCGATGTAAGAGTCCAGAAATGGATCTAAGTTCTAAGTTGGAGTCCAGTTGCTAGGCTTTTTGTATTTGTTGTTAGCTGTTTGTTGGTGATCATTGTGGATAGTGTTGTTATCAGTAACGTCACCGTTGTTGTCTGTGTTTTTGTGTCTAAAGTAGTGTTTAAGTCTAAGTCTACGGTTAAAATCTGTGAAGTCAGCGTTAATTTTGTTCCAGTCAATGTTTTGTGGGGTAGGGCAGAAGCTAAGACCTCTGGAGAGTAGAGAAAGTTCAGCGTCAGATTGGGGGGCGTTGGAAAGATTTATGACAGTGTCCTTTTGTAGGTGTTTCCGTTTGTTATGGTTATTGGTTTGTTGTCTGGCGTTTTCGTTATTGTTAGGTGTGTTATTGTTGTAATGATTATTATCGTGGTTAGAGATAGTGTTATTAGAATTAAGATCATTATGCATGGAGTTAGTGTTGTTATAAATATTCGATACTTTCTGTGGTAGTTCTGTGGTGTTATGGTTAGTAACGTGTCTTTGGAATCGATTGTTGTCATTGTAATGTCTAAGTGGTGCATGTCTGTTATTAAGTCCGTTCTTATTATTATTATTATTATTATTATTATTATTAGTGAGATTGTTAGTGGAGGAAAGGAAAGGGCGCAGTGTGGCGGAAGTGGACTTGTTGACAGTGAAATTGGAAGGAAATGCTGGAAAGTTGGAAACAAAATTATTAGAATTAGAATTTTTCTTAGTATTAAAGTGTTGCGGAGAACTAGTAGTTGGCAGAAAAAGATGTGCATGACTAGGGTTGTTATTTAATGGTGTTATGTAATTGTTAGATGGTTGGAAGTTGGATTGATTATATGTATGGGTTTGAGGATGGATACTGTTATGGGTTAGCAGGTAAGAATTGTTGTTATTGTTAAAGTTAGGCCTATTTACATTTTGATTCATAGAAATATGATTATAGTTATTATAGTTGATAGTATTATTTAAATTCGATTTCTTCCATCTTCTTGATTGTAATTCATTTTCCAGGTTGTGACAGGAGTATGACAGTTTAAGTTTTAAGATTTCCAGTAGTTGAGGAGTGCAGGAACAGGAGTGATCGAACCATAATTGTTGTATTTCCAGTTGAATCGAATACTATGTTAGTTGGCAATGTTGATGAATAATCAGGTACATTTGTGATTGGGCGTAAACATGAGTGTTTCGTTTCCATAAATCGTAGATTTGGGAGTTAAGGCATATTGCTAACTTGAGTTTTGGGAACAATCCTCTAGGAACAGTTTGGTTGTGGGATAGATTTTGAAGAAATTCCAGGTGATGTTTGTGTCGGATAAGTTTGAGTTGTGTACGTTTGAGTTGGTTGAAAATCGATCTTTGGTAATTTGAAAGGTCATTTGTTAGATTGAAGGGCCAGGGTTTGTTTCAATATCCATACAGATCAGCGGATATATGACAGCAAAACATGAAGAAAGGAGCGCAAGAGTAACTAGGATATATTTTAGTTTTTTATTAGATTTGTTTCTTTTTATTTCATGTCTATTATTTTGCAATGATAAATCAGAATGAATATATACACGATGATTAGAATTAAATGTTCCGATAGAAAGTCTCCATAGACTTAGGTCAATACCCATAGTTGTAATTTTGTAACAGTTCTGATGTATTGAACTTGTAGTAGGACAATTTGGATGGCGTGTTTCAATATATAATAATAGGGTTAATAAAGGAAAAACACCTCACCAGAGCTGCGGGCAGGAACTCCAAGAATTCTTGCTTTGAGTTTAGTAAAATATGAAGTAAAAGGAACAAGCCAAAACGGCACAGAAAAAAACAACAACAAAATCAATATTGTTTGCCATTATTTCGTCCTGCCATGCAGGACTTCTTCAGGGCTAATGAGAATAGAATCTAACTGCTATTACAAATCAATCGAATATGTACAGATTTTGAATTAGCATGGTTGATTATAATTGGTTGACTTGAAAATGATGTTAGAAATAATTGATGGAAATGTACGTGTGGTATGGATGAACAGGGATGCAAGAGGAGAGAGATAGTTGTAGACAAAAGAATATGAGAATAGGCAGCTATAATAATGTGTGAAAACTAAAAGAAGTAAGGGGATAAGATTTGTAGAAAGGAGATGGTAGCTAGAAGAATGAGCGAATAAGTAATAGGAATAAAAGAGGTAGTAAGGGATTAGCGATCTGTAGTCCTATTCATGCCGTTAGGTGAGAGTGTGTTGGCTAAGCCAATGAAATACCGTTCTTTGGCTCGCCTTACACTCTTGCGTTTGTCTCGTATCTGTAGCAGTGGCAGTATTTGTAAGTCTTGCAACAAGTGACCAGGTTTGCAGAAGTGTTCTGCAACGCCTGATTTGTCATGTCGTTTATGTATTATGTCACGTCTGTGTTCGTTAAGTCTGTCACGTACTTGTCTACCTGTTTGTCCAACGTACTGGCAGTTTGTCTTATTGTCCTGTATACATTTGTGGCACTGTAGGAGGTAGATAACGTTAGTGGAGTCCAGTTGAGTTTATAAACCTTTGCCTTCAAACTACAATGTTAGTTTAAGTACAAAGAAGTACACGACGAAGAAATTGATTGTAAATTTAGACAAATCCATGTTTAATATTTGGCAAATCAATTAGACAAGTCCATTTTTTTAATGTTTCGGGCCTTTCAAAGGTCCATCATCAGTCAGATTAAGTAAAAAAATTTCAAGTTAATTTATGCTTTTGTAAGACAATGATAATTGCAAGGGAAAAACAAAGTACAGATCTAAAGAAAATTACAGAATGTTACAGTGATAAGGTACCTAGGGACTACTAATAAAGAAACCGAGGGATGGAAAAATAAAAAAACAAAAGACAAGGCCAAACAAGGAAAATTAGAATAATTCAAGCAGGATGGAAGACTGTTGAGAGTTAAGAAGTGGGCGGTCGCGTAAAATGAGTAGACTTTCATGAACTTGTCTTATTGATTTGTCAAATATTAAACATGGATTTGTCTTAATTTACAATGAATTTCTTCGTCGTGTACTTCTTCATACTTAAATTGATAAAACTACTGCGTTTTCCTGAAAATGTTAGTTTAATCAGGTAAAGAAGTTTAAGGAAAATCCAAAAGTGCTTAAGAACTATGAATAGATTATTGCAGAACAGAATTATAGTGGTGTTATCGAGCAAGTTTCAGAGTTAGAGTTAGCAATTAAAGTACATTATCTTCCTCACAGAGCAGTTATTAGAGAGTCAGCAGAAACCACAAAGGTTCGCATAGTTTATGATGCCTCGTGTAGAGACAGAGAAGCAGGTGTATCATTAAATGATTGTTTACATTTAGGCCCTTCACCTACGCCTATGATTTTTGATGTGTTGTTAAAGCTTAGGTCCAACCAGGTCAGACTTGTCGGGGACATTGAGAAGGCATTTTTGAATATAGAGGTACACCCACAAGGTCGGGATAATTTGCATTTTTTCTGGTTCAAGGACATAAATGCTAAAGACCTGAAGTGATAGTTTACAGGTTTAATCGAGTAGTTTTTGGGTGCAATGCCTCTCCATTCCTACTGAATTGCACACTACAGCATGATGTCAATAAGTATAGGGAAGAAGACCCTGAATTCTCAGATAAGCTTGTAAGCTCTTTCTTTGTGGGTGATTTGGTTACCTCCTGTAAGGATCCAGAGACAGCTCATAGCTTGTATAGCAAGGCCAAGGAAAGAATGAAGACAGGGGGATTCACCTTAAGGAAATGGAAGACCAATGACCCATCTCTTGAAAAGGGAATAAAATTGTTGGGGAGATGAGAGCAAGTAAGTCTTCAGAAATTTACGAGTCCCCCGTCCATGACATATTTACGCATGCATATAAGTATTTTGTACATAACAACAAAGCAGCGGATTATTGATGATGGTGGACATGGAAGCAGGAAAGCTGCGTGATGTAGTATCAAGTATCAAGAGATTCGCAGAACTGCAATGAATGGAGATTGAAAAAATTGACGAAGTTTTAAATAAGAATATTTTGCAAATTCTTTGTTTCTACGTTTTACGACTAAATATGCAATAAATCATTTGCTTGGCCGTTGCTGGTAAATGGTAAAGGGAAAAGAGAATAGAGAACAGCTTCCTAAATTTTATTAACAGGTAAAGGATGAAGAAAATCTTAAATTAATTCATTTCTGTTATGATTTGAACCACTGAGAGAACTTGACATGATATTGAAGAACAATCTACAAAAATTCAAAAAATGATAAATGTAATGTGCTTGAGGAACATATTTTTTACAGCAGTATCAACTGAATGAAGACAGTATTGTTGAACATATTACAATAACATTTTACAAGAAAAATAAAATCCTTATTTGTGAGAGGAAGGAATATTATTCAGAGATAAGTTGCATTTTGTGCATAATAAAAAATGTCTTCGAGTATCAACATGGAAAAAGTGTCCTGCATCTAATAACACATCTGATTTAATAAACATTAAAGTCCTGCCAATTAAAGTAGATTTTTTGGATTCTAATATTCTGATTTTTGGCTTCTGTATAGTATCATTATGACATATATGTCGTTGGAGAATGGTACCCATGTATTACATTATGTATCTGCAATTTGGCATTTTCCACAGTGGTGGGCTAATAATTTTATGGGTAAATTATTTAGCAAATATTTCAAGGTGGATTCATGGTTGAAAACAGCTGACTTCTGGTGTTGAAATGGTCAATGAGGTTGGGGTTTGACTTCCAGCTATGGTAGTCTCACAGCAAGGATCAAGGTCTTAATAAGTTATCTTTACTGACACCCTAGTCACTGGTGCTAAACCACTATTACACCTTCACCTTTAATACAAGTGATTGCAAAACACATCAACACTGAAGCAATCTTGGTAGAGACCCATGAAAATGAATATTACTCAACAAAAAAAGAATTTTCCAAATTCATCCACTTTCCTACAATCTGGCAAATGATGTTTGTGTTCTTAGGAGTGAGTTTTCTTGAAGATGCAGTGTTTTTCTCTGTCTAATCCAGCTAATTTGTGACATCAGGAAGTTTGATGATGGTGTGGTAGCCTTAGTAATGGGGACATCATAGCAAGTAGAAAGTTTTTTACTTTATTGAACTAAAATAATAATCTTCTTTAGAGATTCTAGCAACTGACAGTAAACACAACATGTTTGATTATCAGACCAAACCAACAAGCTGTCTTTCGTCTCAACTCTACCTTCGTGACCTGCCTAGCATGGGTAGCCCTTAAGGAACCTCTCAGTTCCAGCTAGTAAAGTTCAAAGGATCACAGAGTCACTCAAGCATTTTCACCACGACAAGGTAACAGCTTTGGAGAATGGCTATTTACAAACAAAACAGAACAAAAAACAAAACAACTTTAAACAAACAAAACCAAACAATGGACTCTAGGTCAACAGAAAGAATTATTTTACACTTATATTTACACAATATACAATATATGTACAGGGTGCCAGGAAACGGGATAGGCTAGTTGATTTGATGTTCCTCAAGACTTTATCCCACATGCCAATCACTCATTGAAAATTAACCCTGTTTCCTTGCCCACTTTCATTGGTTGAATTTCACATCTCTGTAAAGGTCATCAGATCTACACCTTCATTCTCATCTGTCTGCCCAAGTGTGATGTTAAAAATATCTTCTGCTCTGATGTTATGGGCGATGTTATTCCCAATGATATCGGTAGATTCGATGAAATTTTGAAGATCTTGTTCATCACCTTCCAATGTATCAACATTACATTCACATTCACTGCCATTTGTAGTTTCATGGGGCAACAATAAGTCATCAACCGGGCTCAAAACAACATCTGGCCCTGTATTCCCACTTTCTCTCACAATGCTATTCAACCTTTGTCTTAAACCTCCCTGACACTCTTCAAGACTGTACTCTATTGGATTTGGGTATTCGATAGTACTTTCAAAGATTTGGTTGTACTCATTGGCTTGAAATACAGCTCTGTTGAAAATCTGATCAAAAGCTCCATCCACAGGTGGTACTTTGTCTAACTGGCCTTTGGCATACTGGTATCCGATATCTCTCAGTAACTTAAAGTTTGGAGCTTGGTTGCAAATAATGAATTCCCAATCAATATTGTCCAGTTTCCGAATGTAAACTCTATACATGTGGTAATATATCCGTGTATAAAGAAGGAGAAAACCTTTCCTGCAATGCTGTGAATTATTGAAAAATCCTTGCTCGTCAACAAGAGAAGGAAGAATATTGTCTTTGCCTGCCGGAGAATAAACGTTAAGAGCAAAGGGTTTTGTGAAATGTCTAATGCCAGGATTTTTATCATTACTTGTGAAAATGCTTAGGGCACCTAGACTTTCCAAAGGGAATTCTGTTTCTTTGCAGCACTCGGAGCTTGCAATGGTGTTATACAGTTTCTGGACATCAATGAAAAAATTCATTTTAACTTTGGAACTTAACACCTGAAATCCTTAGTAAGATGCTGCTTTCGCTCAGCAAGTGTTGGGAAACTTTCTATACCAGCCATATCAACATCACCACTATCTTTGGTCAAACCACTTCTAGTCATTTTACCATCAAAGGAAAGGACAAAAGGTTCTGAATTCTTAACTTCATCCGGATTTGCCTCCAATATGGGCAGGATTATTCCAGGATTCAAATTTCTATCAATTCTAGAGTTTTTATCCAGAAATTGCTGGAGAACACGATCAGAAGGGACAGCAAAGTTTATGCTAGTGTTGATGTCAGCTTTTAAATAACCGATATTAGATGGGTCTTTTATTCCATAACCACCAAATTTCAAGCCTCTCGAGAACCTTATCCATTTTCCTTGAAACATGAGGTATCCAAATAACCAATATAACAATGACTCTTTTCTGTACCTTAAACCGCTGATATTTTCACAAGAATAAAATCGAACTACGTCTAAAAATAGTAGCAATGTTATGTTTGGCAACAGAAAACTACCACGACCAACTATTTTAAAAAATTTGAAAAAATCTGCTGACAAGCCAGCCTTTCTGAGAAATGGCCTCGACGAAGCTAGAAATAATTTCATCATTATCGTCTTGCGTTTTCTCTCCGTTGTGTTTAGGGCTATCGTGTTTATCAAGTATCTCATTCACATTAAGTTCTGCCAACCCCGAAATCACACTGCCGGCATCTGATGTATTGAACAAAGCTCTTCTTGGCCCATGGTTCTCTTCTAAATCAGCTGATTTCTCGACTTTTTCTTTATTCCATTTCTTTAAAAATTTTTCAAAGGCGGACGACAGAGAACTGCTCTTGTCTGGTGCATTTTGCAAAAATGGAATAAACTTTTCCTCCATCAAAACTGCTTTTAAAAATCATTTGTGAATTTAGTTTCGATCATTTCTATTGCGAGAAAGGGATTTTAACTTTAAATACCAAAACGTGTGAGTTGCGTTATGATATGCACATCATAAAGCAACCATTGTTAGAGAAGGAAGTACTCATTTTTCTTTCCAGATGAATAGCTACTTTGCACAAAAGCGAATCTCTTTGATTATCAAGTCAAACTAAATTCGAGTAAACAAGCACAGCTTAAATTTGGTGTTTAGTAAATTGTTTCTCGATTTTTCTGACGACTGTTTTCGAACAGGAAATGAAAATGTGTTAGCACAACAAGTACAATAGCGAGAGAGAAAATTGCAAGTTTAGAATTAGATTTTCTAAAAAAATATCGTGGCATTTACATATTGTTGCCAGGTTTTCAAATCAGCAAGCGAAAATTTAAGAAAAATTCCTTTCCAGTATGCTCAATTGCATTTCGGTTCAACTAAATTGTCACATTATGAAAGAATCGCTCGATTTCTCAGCTCTTGCAAGAGACATGTTGCTGAGCTCCCATCTTTTAACACTGTTTCTCAACCTGATTAAGCGTGATTAACATGATCATCATGCAAATGGCCCACACTACTCAAAGATATCCCTCCACGCTACTCTTGGTATCCCTCCACACTACTGAACATCCCCCGCACTACTCAGAGATAATCCCCCACACTACTGAACATCCCCCACACTACTCAGAGATGCCTCCCCGTGCAACTCATGATATCCCTCCACGGTACTCTTGGTATCCCTCCACACTACTGAACATCCCCCGCACTACTCAGAGATAATCCCCCACACTACTGAACATCCCCCACACTACTCAGAGATGCCTCCCCGTGCAACTCATGATATCCCTCCACGGCACTCATGGTATCTCCCCGCACTACTGAACATCCCCTACACTACTGATGATGCCTCCCCAAAAGCATCATGACATCCCTCCGTGCTACTCATGGTATCCCTCCTCACTACTGAACATCCCCCGCGCTACTCAGAGATAATCCCCCACACTACTTAACATCCCCCACACTACTCAGAGATGCCTCCCCGTGCAACTCATGATATCCCTCCATGGTACTCATGGTATCCCCCCGCACCACTGAACATCCCCCACACTACTGATGATGCCTCCCCCAAAGCATCATGATATCCCTCTGCGCTACTCATGGTATCCCTCCACACTACTGAACATCCCCGGCGCTACTCAGAGATAATCCCCCACACTACTGAACATCCCCCACACTACTCAGAGATGCCTCCCCGTGTAACTCATGATATCCCTCCACAGTACTCATGGTATCCCCCCGCACTACTGAACATCCCCCACACTACTGATGATGCCTCCCCGAAAGCATCATGATATCCCTCCACGCTACTCATGGTATCCCTCCACACTACTGAACATCCCCCGCGCTACTCAGAGATAATCCCCCACACTACTGAACATCTCCCACACTACTCAGAGATGCCTCCCCGAAAGCATCATGATATCCCTCTACGGTACTCATGGTATCCCCCGGCACTACTGAACATCCCCCACACTACTGATGCTGCCTCCTTGAAAGCATCATGATATCCCTCCGCGCTAATCACCGTATCCCTCCACACCACTGAACATCACCCACACTACTCAGAGATATCCCTCCACACTACTACACATTCCCCACACTACTGCACACACGTTGTATGGGGTGTGAATGCAAAGTGTGGACGTGCACATGAATAGAAATGGAAGTACAATTACTTATTGAAAATCACAGATTGAAATGTTTGCATTAAAAACTTTTCAGATCATAACTGATCTTTTCCATAATAAAGTGAAGTGCATAATTTGATATACATTCAGGAAGCTGCAACTGGCATTGAAATCTGCTTAATGCTCTTCAACTTTTCTAAGCAATTCCTTCTCACAAGTAGGATGCAAACCAGTGGCAGGACTTCACCAGCTTCTAGCGCAGTGACGTCATCAGTGACATCACCAAGTCGCGCTATAGTCAACGGTTTAATCTAGCGCGATGGTTTCTCCAACCTCAAGAATTCTTACAATCCTTGTCTGAAACCGCTAGCCTCGTTTCCGATTTAACAACCTTTGCAATCTAGAAGTTTCCAGAATGTTCCACAAGATTCTAGAAACGAGAAATCCTACAATCTCTTTGGTTAATAATTCAAATGCGACGTTCAAATGAATCCTGCAAATCTCTACCATCGAGAAAGAGAAAATCACTCACAATGTTCCAGAAGTTTCCAGAAGTTTCCAGAAGTCTCGAGAAGTTTCCAGAATGGGAAAGTCCCTGATTTAACAGAGAATCTCTATAGCATAGCTATATAAATCGAGAAGAAGCAACATTCTGGTCATACCACTCGATAGATGCGAAGATGATTTAACTAGCTTACCTCATATTCAACGCTGTGAAGAAGGAGCGGGAATTAACTAGAAAAAATCTAGTTGCATATTCTTTGGAGAGGAACTATGAATGTCACAATTTAGGAGTTATATCTTTCGAGAGACAATCTATCCCCATCAACAGTTCATACTATTATTGGATGCGAAATCTTTTAACATATGCAAGAGCTAGCTCTAATAACTCAATAAAGTCTCAAGTAGAACAACATCAAGTCTTTTCCAAGCTAGAAGCTAAAGACCTAGTTTGTGGACTTTTTCCAATTATGGATAAAGTAGGAAATTGGGGAAGAATGGCTGTGTTAATTATTTTTATTGAAGAACTTGCTGATGGTTTAATGAAATATCATGATAGGACTGTAGCAACATCATTCATAGAAGAAATAAAAGAAGAAATCAATGATAAAACATTAGGAGATTGGGGTGAAAAACTGTTAATTGACTCTGAATGTTTTATGTTATATTGAAAAGTTGTCTTAAATTACTACATTTAATTATATAGAAATAATGCTAAATTCAATTAATGAAAATTAAGTTGGTGATTTACAAGGTGTTTATATCTATTTAAAAAGAATATACCAACAGATTAACAATTAGTATAATAAAAGCAGCCCATCAACTGCGCATGCGCAGTAGCTATATCAATAACCGTAAGAGCTAGGGGCCTGGGAACTAGTATGTAGAACAAAAAAATAAAAGAGATTTGAATGATGTATGTCATATGACTATTCATCAAAGAGCGCATGCGCAATACCAATATCTCTAATAGCTTACGGTTTAATCCATGGTTTATGATAGCCTTATATTGTTTGTACGCAAAAGTATTATCCAAACATGACAATATATTACCTATATACTCTATAGATAATAGCAATTTATTTATAGCATCGTTTTCAAAGAATGTTCACACAGATACAAGGTTATATTTCTAACAGACAACTAATGAAGAATAATTTCTAAACATTTTTTAGGTATAGCTATTTCTAATTAATTCCAAAGTATGGGAATGATTGAGTACGAACATATTCAACTTCTTTCACACCAGAATCCTCGGAATTACTAGCTTCCTCTTCTTCATCATTCTTTGCTTGACGTATGATGAGATATTTAACCCTTAGCGCTCTTTGCCTATTGTGGCAAATCTTTGCATTCAACATTATTAGGAATTTTACTGTCTTCAAAGTCTTTGTTGTGGCTTTAAAAATAAAATTTGTTGTAGATACATAATGGATGTCTATGTGTGAGATAATGGTTCAGGGTTTCTGGAATTTAAATCTTTTTATCTCAATTCAATTGTTGTTTCGGTTTATCTATCAGATTTTACAGGTAGCTTGCCAGAAGAGCAATAACATTCAATGTCTGAGGGATTCACTATTATGGATTCAACTATAGCTACTGAAAACTCAGGTGTGATTGATCAAATGTTAATGCATAATTTCTTGGAAGAATGGTGTATTCTTCATGTAACATACATTGTGCTCCTTTGTATATTTAGTCCTCTGTTGCCTCAAAGTTAAGTCAGCTATTCTTTCTGTAGAATTATGTTCATATTTCACATTTGAATAATTTAAAAAAGCAATATGATTCAAATTTGAACCTAATTCTACAGACAGAATAGCTGCTTTAACTTTGTGGCAACAGAGGACTAAATTCATAAGAGAGCAAAATGTATGACAAAATATACTATATTTTTTAAACTAGTCTTGGAGATGAGAGCCAAGAATACACCAGCTCCTTCAAACACGGAAGAGAGTCCACAAGAGAGGAAACAAAAGATTAAAGGTAACGTCTTATGAAATTAAAGTCAAAACAACTTGTGTCATCTCACTTTTAACAGATCTTGCCACAGTTCTTGTTGATTGCCGTCATGTTGAAGCTACATATTGAGATCATTGTGTGTGTATGCAAAAGTTTAAGCTTTGTGCTTTGTTGCCATTTTTTTAGTTTATGAATTAGAAAATGTCTTCATTATTCTTTTTATTATTAGCAAAGAATCTGTATACTTTTTATTGTTGAACCATATCTTGTTCATAGAGGTGAAGGCTAAAAAAGGAAGTATAGTGCCTGTATGTACGATTGGTGAACAGGAGCGTTTTTGTCTTTTTCTTGTTAAAAGGCAGTTGGCCAAGAACAGTTATTTAGGAACATGGCTGAATTTAGTTCAAGGCAACAAATACATTCTCGGCTCAGAAGACAGAATAGAGCATCAATCTATCATCACAAGGAATGAAAAGCCCTATTTCTTGTCGAGTAAAATAAAAAAGAAAGAGCTTATTCTAGCCGAAACAGAGAGGGAAGAAATACTTTCAATAGTGAACAGCTTCTATGTTTAACAATTATTCTTCGCTTTTGCTGCTGATTTAAAGTGTTTATGAAGATAAATGTAGAATTACTCTCATTTCTGTCTTTTTCCTCTTATTATCACAGATAAGTGAGATTTATCTATCATCCCCTTGGAAACAGGGTTACCTCTAATTAAAATACCTTGCACACAAAAAAAATAAAACTTTTAGACAAATGGCCCCAGGATGGTTCCTGGTTAACTCGCTACACGACCAAATCTCCACACATTTAAGATCATGTCCCAAATGTGTTCCAGTCAACCTTTGGGGCCAACTGACCACGGTTTGGCATTCCAACTGTAAGAGTTTGAAAATTTGGATGGGTTTTTCGCCCTACAATTCTCCAAACACGATTTCAGCCAAATCCCCTTATAAATACAACAGGGTCAGGAATTTAAGAAAACTAATCAATTTCATTTTATGAAATTTCATCTTATGAAATTTCATCTTAAAAAGTTGCACTTAAAACAGACAAAAAATACAGTGAAATAATGACCGAAATAAGAAACAAAATACCTTTCAGCCTGGTTAGGTCATCACTCCTGTGTGTAAGAGGTTCAGGAACAGTTTCTAATACAGTTTTTTTAGGTTTTTTAGGGTATTTCAAGTAGGGATTTTATTCAGCGGTTTTCTATTAGGTTTTTACTTTCTTATTTCACAAATTTGTCAGATAGTTTTAGGTTTTTTAGAATTTTAATTGTTGTAATTGTTTTTCTCTTTATACCGTGATTTTAAAGAGTGAAATGAATAAAAAACAATTCATCTTATGTGAATACGACAGTGTACAAATTGCATCGAAAATGTCCATAGTGCATATTATTTTCAACTAATAATATGGCCTAGAAAGTCTTATTACTCTCATATCTCCCTTCTTCTTTATGTCATTAGTAGGTTGGTCTGTAAAATCTCGGCGGCACATCCCAAATCTATCCATACATAGGTCATGAACCCCCTCCCTCCGAGGGGTTAGGTATTGCTCCCCAATCACTTATAAAGCAGACGAAGCCCTCATAGAACTTGGAGCACTCAAGTGTTTAACGCTATTAGAATCAATAATAAAACTTACCTGAGACACTAAAATGTTACATCCAAACCATGTTTTGATGCTTTATAAGATTTAACATAAGATTTTTCATTGGATTTAGCTTCTTTTGGCGCCAAACTTCCCCATCACATGTATGGTTTGGTGCGAAATGTCGGTGCCTCGGTGTATAGTTTTTGACACCAAAAAGTCATCAGTTCATGTGTGCTGTTCTTTGCACGTTACGTTCTGCTCTTTACTTCCACTTGGTTTGGACTCACAATAAAATGTTGTCACGCTCACAGAACGAAAAGGTATGGAATAAAATTTAGAAGCACAGGTATTTCGTATCTTGCTGCCTGTGACATGCACAACAGACACACTCTGTCATTCTGAGCAGGGGGCGTTTTCCCACTTTTGGAGATAGGCCATCAACCTCAACTCCCATCCCCTTCAGGCCTTCGCCGTTAGTGGTTCCTGCTGGGCGGCTCTTTAACTTCAAATTTGAGCTTAAATGCAGATACTGAGCATTGCTTGAAAGCATGTTTCTCCAATAAAGGAAAAACGAAAGAAACTAAGGTGCAAGATGCGAGGCTTATGGAAATCTAACAAATAATCAACACAGCAAGTTAGCCAAAAATCCTCAATTTCCAAGGCAAGCTAAACTTTATACTCTTCGAATCTAAATCTGTCGCATTTTGAAGCAGGTCAAGGGAATTGTTTTTAAATATATTACGGTATTTTAATCTTTTACATAAAAAAGCACCTGGAAACTTGCCTAGGAGACATCTCCTGTTAACTGGTACTATGGCTATGCTAACTGCTAATGCCTCTCTTTTTTTGTTAAGCAGAAGAGCAGACAAGAAACAACTGCAGGGGTATGCAGGGTAAAATATTGCAGAAGCTATGGTAGATTAATGAAAAACAGCACCAATGGCTACCCACTCCTAGTGAAGCAGACTATTTGGACAAAGTATATCAGAAACATTATATGAGTTCCGGAAATTTTAACACTGTTATGTTAAAGGCTGCAGAAATTTTGGGCAACCGTACAGAAATTTTGCCCAGCATCTCAGATCGCAGAATAATTTAGAGAAAAGTGATTATAACCGGTAAGTTTTCCCATCTAAAGTTTTTTTTGAGGGAGACAAGGCAAAATTGATACATACTGTAGATCAATGACACCCTCCTCTTTCAGGCTTTTATAACAGCCTTGGTCTTTGCCTGGCTAGAACACAGAACAGAACCCTCCTTCAGAGTTTTGCAAGAGTACCAAGATGTCTGTTTTCAAGTATGGGCTATACCTAACTACTCAAAAAACAGAACTCTCGGAAATCTTTGAATCCCGTCAAAAAAGATAGTACACACTAAAAGAAGCATTTAATTCAACTGGTACTTCTCGCTGAGAACTACTTCAACCTCAAAATGAGACTGATGCATGTTGCAAGTTATCACAACCTTATATGTCACTGTGTTCACAGCCAAATGATTGCTGTGTGCATGGGATTATTGAGTTCTGGAAACAGCTAGGAAACTCAGTAGTGCAATAGGTTACTTGTTTAAAAGGTAGCGTGTCCGTAAATGTCCAGCTGTGTGGTCGTGACAATTTTGATTAGATGGAGCCCTAACTCCCCTGCATTTTCCTCCATTGCCTGCAATATGATTCACCTTCTGGTCTTGAAATCTAAGTATTGAACAATTATGCCAATTAAAAATCTCTTCCCGAACATTTGAGGAGAGGGTGAAGGGGGCAATGACCAATATCCTTTTATTTTTTAGATAAACCGATTGCAGGATGTCCAATACAAAAACTTGACGAGAGATATGGCTTTTGGCCACTGAAAGATGAAGAAAAATGTGAGAACTATATTCAGATTTTTGTTTTTTTTATTAGAGCAGTCATACCTGACAACTACACAGTGAAAATATTTGCAGCAATGCTCATTTTATGCTCACAGTTTCAAATCTTATCAAATGATATATTTCATGTCTCCCAGATGGAGGTTTTTCTATAATGGTGAAGAAACAACACATAGCATGAAATGAAACTTTTTGGTCAGCTTTGGTCATTTTTGTCAGCTGTTTTATACATATTAATACTGATTGTTTATTGATGCTTGGTAAAACCCTTGATAAGATGTGTTTTGTTGCCAGTTTTTTGCGTATTATTTGTGAAAAATGATTGGAACATGACCCAATTAAACCTAGTTAACAACTTATCACTTACAAGTTAAAAACGCCATTTGTCTTCTTTTACAGTCTGGTTTATACACACATTGCTAAAAGATGGCAGCTTTTCAAACACCATGAAATCAGATGAGTATCCTAAGTATAGGATATATCACTTTGAATGTGATCCACGAGGAGTCTTCAAGGGAAATAATGAAAACCTTGTGTACCATGAAGGATATTTGTCTTTAAATCTTAGACAACAATTTGGAATTCAAAAAATGATACAGTCAAGGGAAGAAGAATATTATTTTCTTAAATCAATTACCAGTCCAGGATTTAGCCTGTCAATGTTCCATCGCGGAATTTATGAATTTGTTTGTCTTTTCTGTGAGAAAAATCATCAAGCATGGTTAATCTTCTCACATGTCTACGAGGCTGATAAGTTGGAGTAGGCTGAGTTTTTAAAGTAATATTTTTTGTATGAAAGAAATCGTTGTTTGTACTTTTTCAAGCGTTTGAATTTCAACTGGAACATTATTTACTTCAATAATGTTCAATTTGTATGTTATCACTAGTATTAAGATAGAATATTGTCTATATTTAAAACAGGACTTTTTATATGTAATATGTAATGTAAGTATAAACTGGAATATAGCGTGAGGTACTATCGAATAACTTACATAGAATAAAATTTAATAAAAGGATTCAGTACAAAGAGAAAAGACGAATTTTAACGACGTTTCGGGCATTACCCTTTCCTATTATGCCCGAAGCAAGCATTTTTAATATTTGTCTTCTTTCTTGGTACTGAATCGTTTTTATCAAATTTTATTCTATGTATGTCTACAATTTCTCTTCATCGCTGAAAACAAAAATTTATCTTTATTTCGAAATATCCTGGACATGCTCATCGCGGTCTTCGGGCACATAAAATGCTTAAAAATATAAGTATTAACTTATACCTATTTAACTAGAAACTTACCATCACTTGAATATAGAAGAAAGAGAGGAGGTATGATTCTGACATTTAAACTCCTAAATGGACTTATGGACTTACCATCACTTGATGACTACTGGACTTACCATCACTTGAATATAGAAGAAAGAGAGGAGGTATGATTCTGACATTTAAACTCCTAAATGGACTTATGGATACTGATATCTCTAATCTATTTCAAATAAGAAGAACAAATACAAGAGGACACAGACAAAAGCGTTGCAGTAACATTCGCTTTCAACCAATTTATGCAGCACTGAAGTCTTATGAACACTCGTTCTTTCCTTCTTGTGTAAAATTATGGAACAAACTACCATCGACTATAGTGAACTCTGTCAACCCGAATGACTTCAATGATGAACTAAACAAATTCTATAGTTTATAAAGATAAAATATTTTAACAAGGACGCTCATAGTTTTTATTGTAACTTTTATATTTATTCATTCAAATTAACAGGTTATTTAATTCATTTACTTATTTTAAGATTTGCGAGATTAAGTTTGTAAAAACTTTATGCAAATAAATCAATAGAAATAGAAATAGAAATTCAAAAAGCGATGTAACCCAAATATTAGAAAACTGTTCTTCACTCAAAGAGTTATCAATAACTGGAATGCATTGCCCAGTGAAGCCATCAACTGCACAACTGTAGAACAATTCGAAAGATTTTATGACAGAATCAATATTGCTAATAGATATAATTTTATTAGTTTTATTTTATTATTTTATTATAATATAATTATAATTTTGAAGTAGTTTAGTTGTAGTGTTTTATGTAACCAACAGGGTTTTATAGGTCTTTGACCTTCTATTTCCCTTACAATTTATATTATTATTATATTATAACTTGGAAAACATAGTGCATAGAGTTCATCTGCAATGGTTTGTAGTTATTTATTGAATCTAGTGAACTTTGAGTCGAGTATCTTTCCTGTGGAAAAAGTAATTGGTTGAGTAGGAACTGTTCTTATCCTATACTACAAGAGTGGAACTTTTTTTTATACATATTTCGGGGCCTTTACAAGATGAAGAAATATTAATCATTAAACGATGGAAACTGCTTAACAAAGAAAATGTTTGGTCATTTGAGCATAACACAGAACATTGATAATCAGACAAGGCAAATAGAAAATGGAAAGCGAAAATGTTTGGTCATTTGTCCAGCACTAAATACTACCATACATGCCCAAAGAAAAAAAGCATGTATAAAATGCTTCTCGTCTGACAATCATCATAGATGGGTGGACGGGGACAAATGCTTGCAATGTCATCATCTAAAAATAAGACATATAAGAATGAATATACCAGTATTGACATAACAAAGCTATTTTTTTCAAAATGAAGGTCATTTATGGTCATGCAACACATACCCTTACGCAGTATTTTTTCAAGATATTCACGCGATGATTCCAAGGACTGTATACGATGTTCTGTAAAGAAATGCAAAAGTCTTTGCATTTCTATTGGAAGCAGATTCATCTCTTCAATTATGCGAACTTTGCGTACATACCGCTGTAATAACTGTCGCTTCATCTCCAATGTAACTACAAGGAATCAATGTTATCTTCATTCTCATGGTTTGTATAGCAAACTTTGCAAGAGTATATTGTATGATTGTGATGACTGTGATGACATCTTTTGATTCATTGTTCCAAGGAAATTTCCCTTCTTTGCAAAGTTGTTCCATGCTGGATGGACATCGCTTATGCAATGGCTGTCCTTCAATGGTTTTCCTGTGCGCTTGACAGAGACACTGGAAGTTTTCTTTCTCTTTTGAAACCATTTTTCTGAGTGCATGTCGTCTTTTGCTCGTCTCTAAAGAAGGGGATGGAATTTCCTCAAATTTAAACATCATAAAAGGTAACGAAAGAAAGAACTTGAAGTTTAACCATTTCAATTATTAGGTTGTATGCCTGTCAAGATTATCAAGTCATCAAGTTGCATTCATTATTCTTATCACCTAAACAACTTGTGACATAACATTTTCTGCGAACAAATAGCGTCATTACAACTCAGAATGAAAGGTTTGCTTCTTTACTGAATGAAAAACTGCGTAATCCTAAATATACATCAATTCTAATAGAAGTTATTCAAAAACTTCGCCACTGCTATGATCATCAAACTATGAACAAACTTATATGATATAGATATTAAAGATCATCACAGTAATTCCTCACAGACTTAATACAACATCAGTACCACAAAACTCAATTAATGGAGGCTGTGATATACACGGGAATGTAACAAGGTTATGAAAAGCATTCTGGAATGACGCATCAATATATTGCACGAAATTTCTCGCAATAAAAGATGTTTAACTTGATGCACAGCGAATACAGTATTCACATCACAAATACTGAGACGAGTGCGTGAAGAAATATACTAAAGCAGTGCTAACAATTTTAAGAAAAGTTCTCTAAAGAGAAAAAGATAAAGATTGAAAAAAAACATTACCTGCCAGTTTATGGACCATGTAGGTGTTGTGAGCCATTTTAAAGCAGCTTTGTTCAATCAGCTTTTGCTGTTGCTTACTATAGATTTGAAGAAGACTATGTCTCGCATCCATCAAAGAAGGTACATTATCGTGATACTTGTTAACCATTTTAACAAGCCTTGTTTTTTGCAAGTCTAATCGCACAGGTATCTTCAAAAACTTCAAACCAAAAGTGGAGGGGATTGCCAAACCAGCATAGGTCTTTAAATTGGTAAGTGGAAGAGCATTCTGCCCAAGCGAAACTGAATACAAGAAAATTAATTCTTCTTTTCATTTACTTGTTGTCCACTTTAAGCATCTTTCACAACTGAATAGAAAAGAAAAAGTTAATCAGTTTGTGATGCTACAATAAAGTATTTGTCTGAAAATAAAATAATTCATGTCTGAAACATTTGCGAAAAAACAGTATACCCTGTACATGCATTTTCAATTTTTTAATCCAATTTGGGATAGATTGCGATTTGTCAGTAATGCTGAACTCGTTTATTTTGGATTCCTCCAAGCTCTGATTTGTTGCCTCGAGTAATCTTTCCATCTGTGGATTGTAAAAAGTAGTTTCGTATTGCAAAGAAAAATAAATAAACATACTAAAACATATTCGAAGACTTCCTTGAATAACAACCCTGTATTCTTTGTATGACAATAAATACCAGAGGAGAAAAATATCCAGCAGATACAGTAATTCATACCAACTAGCGAGCAACAAAAAGGATGACCCACATACCCTTAGGTATCTTTTACATAGATCACCAGCAATGTTCTCAATTTTTCTCTTGTTCCAGCTCATCATGTGTTCTGTCAAAGTATGTTCTCGATCTGCAATATGGATGTAGCACATATCAAACGTCGATCGAAAATTACTTAGCAAAATTTGTCAATATGCTGACTGAATCTCATTAGCAACAGCACATGATTCGCCCAAAAAACTCTTCTTCAACAAGAAGCAATAAAAACGTTTGAAAACAAGATCTTAACACAAAGTGGCAGCTAACCATTCAAGACCCAAAGCAAAAAACATTATACAACAAACCCGTGATCGTTCTGGGTCTTCATTAAACTTGTTGAAAGTGCGAAAATGTTCACACATTCATCATTTTTGAATAAAAAGTGGATAATTTATAGAAAAAGGTTGAAAAAGCGGCTTCCCAAATTACACATAGAGTGAGAAAGCAGGTGACGAAAATATTCAAAGATCTCTTGACAACAGCAGCGACATAAGAACCACCCTTCTTGATTTTCATTGGAATAGTTGAATAGTTTTCAATTTTTCGCCGTCTGCTTCCTCGCTCAAAGTGTATTTTCAAAGAAGATTGATTAGGTTTTGAAATTTTCGACCAAGAAGTAAAATCAATCATTTGTTTTTTGTCTCCATTTAAAGATAATCTAGTAGATGATTCTGCAAAAGATGGCATCGGGGAACATTTGACTATAATTATAGAGTTTACATTGATTTTCAGAAATTAACATGAACGCAGAAATTCAAAATTTAAATGCAAATGAATACATGATGTTCAAATCCGCCCAACATCATCTTTTGAGGAATTCTCTATTGAGAAAGTTTTCAACCAAGTAAATTGAAGCATCTGAACCATTGAGCCTGTTTTCTAACTCAGAACTGGGACTGTTTTGTTTGCTGACATTTTCAATCAAGTGTATCAATACTTATGTCCTCTAAGTGTATATAAGACTTACTTTCTGGTAACATGTGTTTTGTTGTGCTTCTAAGTCTAGACAAATAGCTGTTCACTTGCTCTACCTCTTCACCAGTACTTATTGCAGCACCAGTCTGCCATTCTCCATCCCGAACGACCTATGTTTCAAAAGATGAAATTAAGACCTACCCAGTTCTTAAGAACAGTAATTAGCACTGTATTTTGCAACAGAAATACTAAACAGCTGTGTTATAGAGTGAATTTCCAAAACAAAATCACTAAATTTGCCACAAAAATTTGTAAAAGGCTTGCCTATGTGACAGAAAATTACCTTAACCTTTCAAATTATCATTGATGTCTCCATTCCCTTATTATGAGAGATTTGCTAAAAGGCAATCAATGCCTCCAAAAGATCTTATCAGAGTGGACAATAGTACAGAAACACAAAGTATCCTATTAATGCAAAGAGTTGTTTGGGAAGATTTCAAACCAAGTCCAGAAGTCAAGCTTTCAGAAAACTAGCATTCAAGTATAACTTAGAAAACAAAGTAAAAAAATCAAAAGAATTAGAATTCAGAGTTCAGTTACAAAAAAAAACATGCAAATGAACAAAAGCTATACCTGACAATAGGATTCGTGTCATAGCATTTTTTAAGGATTTTTCACTAGGCGACGAAACCCGGGTGTGGATATAGAAGCAATGACCGTAGGTCATTGCCCGAAACAGATGGGGGTCTGGGGCGCTGTGTGAGCGGAGAAGCTCGTGGTATTTTACTTTCTCTGAGGCCTTAAAATGGAGCAGGATTCTGAAAATTCTCCCTTTGCATCTTAATAGAAAATTGCAAGAGATGCACATCCTTGCATATCGCTCCAGAAAAACTTTTTTTGAACCATTGAAAAGGGATTTCAAACAAAACCTGAGTAAATTAATACATTATTTAGGAGGAGAAAAACTTTTTGATAAAATCGCGACTTTGATACACTTCTTCATCAGGCTGTTTGCTTCTTCTGTCCCTTTGGGTTAAAAACTTTGCGACCGCAGGGCGTGGGTCAAAGTTAGCAGTACCCTTTCCATTTAACTCAATTATCAAGCGGCAATCTACAGTATTGCGACTTGTGGATGATCTTTTTGAAGATTTGAGTTCAGTATGGCTTGAGACAACCCTCTCTGTACTCATGCTGTGGGGCATCGCTGTCATGAAGCACTGAAGAAGTTTGCTCAAGGCTGAGCAAGGAATTGATTTTTTCAAAAGATCATACATCTTCGCCGTATTTGAATCGTTAATTTCAAACTTTGGGGGTCCATGGGCAACAAATAACGCAATTATGTCATCCGTTAGCTGTGGCAGGATGTCTTCTCCAAATACCCTACTCGCACATGCTCTTGCAGCTTTAATCAATCCTTCTGGGCTTGTGGAATTCACAACATTAATCATATCCTTTATGTCTTCTTCTTGTTCCACATCAATACGTCTAGCCATGAATTTTTTGTAGAGAGAACAAGTTCATGACGACGGCATTGTAATCTCTTCTGTGGGTTGAAACATTTGTGTTTGTGATATTTCGTTTTCGCCGTTGTGCAAGGTTAACATCATGCGATTGAAATTCTCTCAAATGTTTCTCCTCTTCGCCTCCAGGATATGGACTATACAGCATCAAATCAAACGATTGTATTGTTTGTTCTTTCTTGAGAATAATGTCAGGCATGACGACCATGTTTCTTTGGCATTCTTTTTGGAGCTCTTTAAGCAAACGAAGAATGTCGAGAATTACAAATGTCAACATCTCTTGTTGACTGCCACATTCCCATACTTTTAAAAAACCATTTGCAGCATGTTTTTCTTTTCTTTCACCATTTTCAGACAGCTCCACCCAATGCTTCCTCGCAAAGGGTAAATTTTTTGCGACAGCCAATGCTAAATTCTGAAGGTGTTCTGCGAACCGTATTTCATGAAACTCAGGAAAGCGTACTGTTTTCTTGTTCTCTAAGATGGCAATGTTTTCCAACTCATTTGTGCAGACGGCTGATGCTCTGTAGAACGTTGCTACACTTTTCAAATTCAAATGCCAGTGCTTGAATTCAGATACTGTAGCTTTTAGATCATCTATGACTAAATCTGATCTGTGGCCTATACACCAAAAGCAAAGAATATCTCTGCCAAGGTATTCTCTTAGCTTTACCCAAAGACCACCTCTCCTGCCTGTATTCGCATTTTCCCCATCCGTTGTTAAAGAAGTTAGCTTCGCAATGGCTGTCTCTTTTAGCCCACGCTCTTCTAGGTTAATTACAACTGCATCTAGCAAACCATCAGCTCCTCGTTTTGGGGAATGGGCTTCTCCAAGAAAGACAGATTTCATGGCTCTCTCTTTATGCATGTAACGGGCTTTTATAAACTTGTTGTCCACTTGATATTTGTCAACAGAGCCGTCCACTTGAAGTGAAAAAGCTTCGCATGAAGACAATTTATCGACTATCTTCTTCATCTCCAAAGATGCAACTATCTGCAGCATTTCATTGTATGCATTGGGATTGCGACAATGTAAGATTTGCGGGGAAGGTTGAAACTTCTGAAATTCTACATCAAGACCATGATCGTGGTATTGATTCAATTGATTGGCGGCATGAATATGAGATAGAGATCGCGATTGCCACGAATTGGCGGACAATGTTTTTATTCGACTGTCATTGTAAACATCAATAGCCAACTCAACCAGTGTGTTGAATGTTTGCGTTTCGAGAGTCTTCAGCACACGCACCCATGGATGCTTCTCAGACTGTGCCTCCCATAATCGCTGCATTTCAGACTGCTTCTCACTTGCTCTGTGCACATTACTTGTTAGATGATCTATGACCCTTCGTAGTTCTTTAGCTCCATCTGCACGAATACCTTCTGCCATTGGCACCATGCCGTTTCTTGATGCCTTTACCGCAGATGACATATTATCGCTACACAGAATGCATTTAAGCCCATTTCGCTTACCAATTTTAATCGATTTGATCACGTCTTTGAAGTGTGAACAGAGCCAATTTTTATTTACTCTCATGCCTTTGTAACATTCTTGCGTCTGAGTTGTCATTTCAGTCTGGAGTGATGATGAACTTAGTGCAGTTGCAGAAGATTCTTTCTCAGCATGTGACTCTATTGCGTTGGTCTCAATTCGGGGAAGCTTTGCAGCCGAATGGGATGGCCCAACAGTTGCTAAAATAGTAAGGAAAAAAAACAAACATGAATTAATTCAACATATTTGTGACCTATGTGACCCTGTGATTCGACACGTAAGAAAGATCTTGGCGCGAAAATCAAAACTTGCTGACGCCATCAAGTAAATGTAAAGTTAAATTAAATAAACCCAAAAAACTTTTAGGCCAGGAAAAGAAACAGAGCGAGAAAATAAAATGTTTAAAATAAAGAGGATGATTTCGTAACTGAAACCCATGAGAGTTAATTGAGTTTCCAAGGGCTGTAAATTTTAAATCGGATTAAAGGGCCTAGGCCTAGCGGTTTTCTAGTTACGAACCATTTTGTTGCCACTGCCAGTGTCCCAATACTTATTGTACGGGAGTTTAGTATGGTTAACCTGTGCACAAAATGACACTTTATGGGTTAATTTAGTACAGTAACATCATCTGACAACTTACCAAAAGATAACTTCTGTTGCCCTGGTAAGAACGCAATCTTCCTATTTGACGCCATCTCGCAAAAAGAGTGACCCAACCAGTGTTCCAATCCAACATGCATTGTGCCTTGTAACCCTGTGTCGATTCTTCTTATAAACGATTTTTAAGAGAAACATTTGAATTTTGTGCCAAATGCAGACAAAAAGTAATTTTTCTTAAATATTTTTTATGTTCTTATATTCTGCCACTCCTTGCTACAGTAGCTACAGAATTCATATTGAAGGCAAGCAAAAGCAATATCTATAGTTTTATTGTTGGTTTTTATCTCCGCTCTGCCTGTGAGTTTTCCTCGTGCCTTGTCGCCCAGTTTTCTAAATTTTTATGTCCTGGGCGACAATTTTGGTGGACTGGGTGACATTTAGTCGCCCAGTCATACAGTTAAAAAATGCTATGATTCGTGTCCTTTTGCATGCATCACTGGAAGAGCAGGCAATACTTTCTCAGCTAATTCTGGTGCATTCTTTTTTACCCAAGGCCAATATCGGCAAATAACATCTGACCACATAAACTTTACTTCATTTGGGGCAATAAAGGATTTGTGAATGTAGAGGGCATAGCCAAAAATCTCTCCTTGAAACATAATGACAGCTTTTTGACCAATACAGTGCCTACAGCTTGCTATTTCTAATCCAGTCTCGTGAAGACAACCTTTTTTGCGTCCAACATTGAGGGCGGCTTTCCAGAATGTTCCTCCACAAGAATTCCCTTCAGCCTAGGATGAGGTAAAAAAGCTATTTAGAACTCAATTCCTGAACACAGATGGTGTAATTAAACTGAATATCATGTCACTTCTACAGTGGAACATAAAAGAATACTTACATATTCCTGATTTTGTGGTTTCTTATATATTTCTGTCACAAGCTTGTCAACTTCTTCATTTGGAGCAATAAAAATGCCATCAGAGTAGCCTAGACAACGCTGACTAAAAAGTTATAGAGATGTTAATTAGTTGATTCTCAGAGAAATGATATTTGAAATGACTCATCCCTCAAGTTGTCCGGTACACTCACCCAAAAACTCTTTGGCCCATGACCTTTCATTTGTATAGAAAACATCACTGATGTATTAATTTGAAAATATTTATTCGGCCATAGTTTGATTATAAATAAAATAAGTAGAAGCATTTCCTTAGTCATAGACGGATTATAGCTATACTAACATTTCGACCCTATGTTCCAAGCATCATCATCAGAGTGAACTTGGAACGATTGATCTCTGATGATGATCCTTGGAATGTAGGGTCAAAATGATAGTATAGTTATATTTCGTCTATGACACTGAAAATGCTTCCACTTTATTTATTTATGAGCTATTAATGCATTCAAACCCTACAAAAGCATGCAGCCTAATCTATATAAAACATAAAAAAATTGCATATGTATGCATTTGGCCAAGATCTGTCAGTGTTTGCTTTCCTGAAAACTTAAGAAAACACTGCTTCATGATATAGGCTATTATTGGGAGTCTTTTGAGTCTTTTCCCGAAACTGTAATGATATAGTGCATTCAATCTAATTTCAATAAATGGAAAAGCTTATTTGTCCCTAATTTTCAGACAGCAAAAAAATGAAACATTTCCATAAGAATTATGAGAAACTACAAATATTCCTTGACAAATAAACACAGATGGTTAAATTCTAAATCATAACTGCACTAAGAAACTAAACTGGAATATTTGTTGTCAATTTACTACCGGGTCACAAAAATCCTTAAACATTAAACGTCAATATCACTATACAAAACAACAAGAATAAAATGAAGATACAAATCTTGCTGCAGATTTGTATCCGTACAGCTTTCAGTTACCGTCTACATGACAAGAGTGCTGTGATATTGTACACACAGGACACAGAAACCAGCTCTTTCCCGTCAAAGTTTCTAATTCAAACTGGCAATACTTACACTCTTTGTATGCTGTTGTGAAATACTGCTTGTTGATAGTTGGTATCTGAATTACAAAATTTATTTATTTCATGTTCTTAACACCTTGCGCATCTTCCATTAATAATTATTCACAATAACTTTTAAGCACAGACTTACCATTGCGTTCATTTTTGCAATTTCCTCCAATGCATTCAAAAAGTTGTGATCTAAAGATCCAGGCATCCTTGTTTTGAAACAGTTCCAGAAAATACATAAATCTTGATCAAAAAGATACGTAAAAGAGTTGACACTTGCTGGCCAGTATCTTGATCGAATAACTGTCTTCAGATAAAATGGGTCATGAGTTTGACTACAGTCAAGACAGGTGATTGTGTACATGTTCAAATCGAAGCGTCCTGAAAGGAAAAAAAGGAACATATTCAGAAAATTACAAACAGGCAATAGAGTGCTGTACCACTACAACATGGTATCTGAATGTACTGAATTTAGAGCTATTGAAAGTTCATAATAGCCTTCAGAACAGGTAGCTTTTTGCATTTTACATTAGAAATGCTGAAAATAGAATACACAAAACAAACTTCATAGGCATCTTGCACAGGCAGGGGGAAGAAAAAATCTAACAAAACAGGGCAGTCCTGTTTATAATCAATAGCTTATAGAAATTTTGCCAGACATCAGGCAAATGTTAAACCTAAATAGGGCTTTTTCGAATGATTTTTTCACTGTTATGGGAGCTGTAGTGCTCTCACAATTTCTGTCTGCTACCCTATGGTGATGCCTTCTCAAGCTAATAAAGATATAGTTACCCTGGCAATGATGCAGCAAGTGTCCTCTTTGTGGTGCTGGACAAGATTGGTTGATCCACAGCAGGAACAAGGTGACATCAATAATGGGACAGCTTTTGCTGTGCAATAAAGAAAATATATCTGTCAGTAAGGAGGTTAACTAGTTTTGCAAATTTCCAAGAATTAGGCAGCGTGGCGTTTATTGCAGAATTACATATGGGAAGTTAATCGCACATGCAGGTAAAAAACTTCCGCACAACCAGAACACATTAAATAAACATCAAGAAATTGGCATAATAAATCACAGAACCTTTTAAACAAGTTTCAGTTTAAAACTGCTATGATGAACCCAAATTTCAAAACTTATTAGGGATCTGAATCAATAATAGTCTCAGTGCAAGCGTCATAAAATTTTGACAAAATAGGCCTTGCGATTTTCAAAAATGACAGGAAAATAGAAGACATAGAAATAGAATACAAGAATACTATTACAATGGCCTGCAGAAATGCAGAAATAGCATGCAGAAATAGCACAAAAAGGGATGTTTGCATTACATCGTGTGGTAAGGGGCACCAGTAATTTAACTTGCATATCTGCCAGCATGTTTGTGTGAGATCCCACATGTCAAACAAAAAGGCCTGCATTTTGTGAATTCTTCTTTATGCTTACCTACAAGCACAATATCACTATCTTCAGTTGGACACTGAGTAGGTGCCAAGTCAACATAGCTTCCATTCATCCAGGCTCTTCTGTTGTGAAACAGATTAATCTCATGAATAATCTTATCGCATTGTAAGCAGAAATCCTTCTTTACTAAGCAACTTTTACAGTGGATCCTTGGATCCAATTTAAAACAGTGCTGGCATTTATCTGACAATATATTGGTACCAAGCACTATTTTCATGATTACCTCTCTGCTACCTGCCCAGCTATCTTCATAATTTTGCATGCGTTCCATCCATGACTGTTCTCTTTTTACTTTTGTGTTTGAATTTTTCTTTATTAGTATATCAGCTATTTGTTAGAATTGTGCATTTTATGAAGCAAGCATGAAAATTGGCATACCTACCCAGTTTGATACGCTGAAGATGATGGAAAACAGACCCCAATCGAAAAATGCCCCCTTATTCTATTTTTAGACTTGGGATTTTTTTAATGCAATAATAAATAATAATCAAAAAAGAAATAATGGCCTAGTACCAGCCCGCACTAAACGCCTTGCAATGCATTTCATCTATACAGTATGGTGTATAAAAACTGATGCAATGTTGTATATCATAATGATAATATATTTAACATTACCAGCCCCCTTCACGTCGTACTCAGCATCTAATCTCCCTTAAAGAGAATTTAGGAGGGATAACTTCTATGCTCCGGCACCCCGTGTTCTCGCGTCAAAGAACACGGTCTGAGGAGATTGGTCGTATATGAGAGTCGGTGTATATTATAGAGGTCCTGTATGCTGAAAGTTTTTTAAATTTGCACAGAGGTCATATACTCAATTGGTTATCAAGTTTAGCTGATTGTACAGACAGTATTAATATATGATTTGTATATCCTGGAATTATGGTTATAGGTCTCATTGTGTTCGCCATATATATGTGTACAAATTGCCTCTCTATACTGTGCAAATTTATAAACTTTCAGCATGCAGACCCTCTATCATATACATTGGCTCTTATATATTCTTGTATGCGAGAACATGGGTGCGCCCGTAGATGAACGGAGCACATGAGCAGTAGCCCCAGTTGCTCTTTAGTTAGGGTAAGATAAGCTGATGAGTATAGTGAAATGCATTGTAAATATGATAAACAGCACTGCATCAGTTTTATACAACTTACTGTATACTTGAAAATGTGTTACGCGGCGTTTAGCAACCGGTTTGTACTAGACCTATTACTAGACACTAGACACTGTACTAGACACTATTTCTTATTTAATTTATTATTAACATTTCATACAAACATATTTTAAGTTTATGATAAGTTTGTAAATAATTAATAGTTATTGATATGGTGCTGAAGAAGGCTTGACATAGCGGAAACAAAAAACGTCAGATGGGAGGAGAGCCTTTGGCTGTATGACTTGGAGAGTTACTCGGCGATTTCATTGAGCTCTATAGCGCAGCGGAAACGTCGTTGTCTCTCTGGTCATGCAGCCCAGGTTCGGATCCCACTTATTGTGGTATCCGCTTGTGGAAACATCTAATTAACAGCTATTGAAATAGAGATGCTTGAAAGTAGGTATGCCAGTCTGACGCAGCATTGAAGCATATAGATACGAGGAATGTTCCAAATGTAATATCTTAACGTAGTATATCACAGTTATAATTGAAACGTTTTGAGAGTGGTATTGAACCGAGTCTCCTAGTCTCAAAATAGAACTGGGGACATTTTTTCAAAAGGGGTCTGCATCCTATCTTTATAAGCGTATCAAACTGTGCATTCTTGCCAAGTTTCATTGCAATATCAAAATTTTCAACATAGTTACAATAGGAACACTTGTAGAGGTATGGTACCGAGTACCCCAGTCTAAAAATAGAATAAGGGGGCATTTTCCGGAGGGGTCTGCATCCTTTCTTTTTCAGCGTATCAAACTGTGTATTCTTGCCAAGTTTCATTGCAATATCTTCATTCCCAACATAGTTACAATTGACACGCTTGTAGAGGTATGGTACCGAGTACCCCAGTCTAAAAATAGAATAACGGGGCATTTTTCCGGAGGGGTCTGCATCCTTTCTTTTTCGGCGCATCAAACTGTGTATACTTGCCAAGTTTTAATGCAATATCTTAATTCCCAACATAGTTACAATTGACACGCTTGTAGAGGTATGGTACCGAGTATCCCAGTCTAAAAATAGAACAGACAAAAAAGAACATCATCATCATAGTTATCATTATAATATGAAAGCTGAAGGTGAAATAGAAGCCTCGTTTTATAAAACAAAACCTTGAGTGGGATAGTGAGCCTGTATATCTCTGACTGTGTTCCATCCACTTGAATTTCTTATAACAATAAATATCTCACTATATCGGAACGATTTTCATTTTGTGTGTTTGTGCTCTGAATTTTCAAAGAAAGGAACATCCAACTTGAAACCCGAGAAACTTATGGCCTCTTAGTAGTGTTTCATATGCATTGAAACAGAAAAACACAAAGTTTAGAGTGGCGATTTATGGAAATAATCAAGGCAAGAACTCTTCTTGAAAACGGAAAGAATACGAGTAAAATTCCAAAATGAAATACAGTCTCCTAGTGTCCTTTGACGTCCTTTGACCCATGAAAAAGTGAAGAAGTACTTACCAAAAACGCGAAACACCCAGAAATCGCCCAAAATCAGCCAAAAGCACTCAAAACGAACCATAACTTGATGAAAATTACCCAAAACCACCCAGAAATGTCTAATTCACCTGGAATCATCTATTAAGTGGCATAAAATCATTGAAAAATCACCAGAAACTCTCAAGTTCTTTGAAATTTCATTCTTAACTCTTAAAGTTCTACTTTCGTCTTGGGACTTTTGTTGACATAAAAAGACTTTTTTGTTCACAACAGTACTGTAGTATTGTATTTGAGCGTGAAGTTGAGAGATAAGACACAATCGCATGCTGCCAATAAATATACCGTTGGGAAAGGTATCCATTGTCTGGAAAGCGTGTTTTATTTTCATATCTCAAAATATCTTGCAAGAAAGACTGCATCAGAACTAAATCGTAGTAATATAATCGTGAAGGCTCTGCTACGACCAAAATTTCACAATTTGTTTTTATGATCGTGCGATAATCGTGCGAACAGAAATTCTCACGTCTCACGAATGTGGGATAATCGTACGAAAGTTAAAATTTGATATGGAATCCAGGCTTTCAAAGCCGCAAGTGATTGAATAAACCCCTGAGAGTTGCACGCAAAAGATTTAATCTGAAAGTAAGTAACAAAGCGCATTGCTCAAGTTATTGGCCCAAAGGGAAAAGATAATTTACTACACAGCGATGATATTTTGCTAGAATCTGAGTATTTTGAGGGTCTTCTGGCCCCTTATAAATGAAAATAACTATTTTTGGATAATTTTAGGTGGTGTTTGGTGGTTTTAATCCGATCATGGGTCGTTTTGAGTGATTCTGGCTGGTTTTGGATCGTTTTGGGTGGTTCCGCGTTTTAGTAAGCACGACAAACTTCCGCAGGACAAAAGAAGCACTGTCCTTGTAGTGAAAAGAACATAATAGATGGCCGCCATCAAAATCAAAACTTTTTTTAGCCGAGAGAAAATCGAGATTTTAACCAACTTATAGGTTTCAAAACGCTTAGCAAAATCTTAAAACAGTGTCCGGCCAGAAACGGGATCGACTCCAAGAAGAAGCGCATTTCTAGCTGGCCTAGGGAAAAAAGCCTTTCCTGTTGAATCGAACAAAGGGCCACAACAATGGGGCAACTCATTTGCATATTAAGAAGATTAGTAATAGAGAAGCATTTTTCCGGAGGGGTCTGCATCCTATCTTTTTTCAGCGCATCAAACTGTGTATACTTGCCAAGTTTTATTGCAATATCTTAATTCCCAACATAGTTACAATAGAAACGCTTGTAGAGGTATGGTACCAAGTACCCCAGTCTAAAATTTGAATAAGGGGGCACTTTTCCGGATGGGTCTGCATCCTATCTTTTTCAGCGTATCAAACTGTGCATTCTTGCCAAGTTTCATGTCAGAATCGTTATTCCCAACATTGTTATGGTAGAAACCCTTGTAGAGGTATGGAACCGAGTACCTGAGTCTAAAAATAGCATCTGGGGGCATTTTTTGATTGGGGTCTGTATCCCATCATCTTCAGCGTATCAAACTGGGTAGGTATGCCAATTTTCATGCTTGCTTCATAAAATGCACAATTGCCAACGATTTCACAGTTAAGCCTTTGCACTATATAAAATCAAAACATGACTGTATTCTGAATTGAGATCTACAATGAAGCAACACAAAAATTTACAAAATCTACAAAAGACACATAAACAGGGTGTTGTTTAAGGATTTTTACAAGTGGGGAAGACAGACAAAAGGGCCTGCAAGTTTTTACAGCATTAGAAAATGACGAAATCAAAATGCCAAAGAAGAATCACTTAAGGTTAATATTTTTTTAAATTATGCACATCTTCAAAACTGCATTGCTTAGAAATCTTTTACAACACAAACTATGAAGGAAAATTCTATCTGAAAATACACAGTTCACACATTGCAATATTGACAGATTCCTGTGATGCCTCAAAGGAAAAATTGCTATAATCATTAATCATGGACTTTGAAATACCTTCTTTTTCTTGTTGAGTTAAGCTCTCTGGAGGAAGGTCAATTCCAACATCTTCAGCATCATCAATAATTCCTTCAATTGGAAAATGTAAAACTAATAAATTGCATTCAACATGTTTCTGATTAGCAAATGACTTACCAGACAATCAGTAATGTGAAACGTCAGAAGACAATAAATCCTGAAGGGGAGAACACTGTGTCTAATGAATCTTTCTCAGACAACTAGATACATTACTGTTGTTGGGATGGGATCCGAGTCTGAGGAAAGTCTTCTGGAACAAACGGTGGCGGATGTTCAGTACGGTGGGGGGATACCATGATTGCCGTGGGGAGGCATCTTGCAGTACGGTGGGGGATGTTCAGTACGGTGGGGGGATACCATGATTGCCGTGGCGGATGTTCAGTATGGTGGGGGGATACCATGATGACTGTGGGGGGATACCATGATTGCCGTGGGGAGGCATCTCGGAGTACAGTGGGGGATGTTCAGTACGGTGGGGGGATTCCATGATTGCAGTGGCGGATATTCAGTACGGTGGGGGGATACCATGATGCCTGTGGGGGGATACCATGATAACCGTGGGGAGGCATCATGATTGCCGTGGCGGATATTCAGTACGGTGGGGGGATATCTCTGAGTACGGTTGGGGATGTTCAGTATGGTGGGGGTAAAATATGATCTAATCAACTAAATCATGGTAAATCAGAGACGGGGGCTAAATGCTTCTGCTTCAGCAACAAACGTCGAGCCTCTCTCCATTTCAAGCGATATTCTTAGCTTCTCAAAGCTCAATGCGATACAAATGGGATACAAGTACTTAGTTTCACAAATGTTGGTTGATTTCAATACTCAAACTTTCTTGTTTCATTTTCAATACTCAAACTTTCTTGTTTCATTTTTTTATTACCAAAGTGCTAAAAAGCTACTTTGCAGATTGATGAAATATGTATCAAAATTTAAAAATTTCTTTTCCATAGTTTGTTAGTGTTTCTTTATAGTAAACGGATCTCATGGAATAAAGGCGAATATGTGAAAGAGATGTTTTCACTGTTTAAAAGTACAGCATTTCGTGCATAATTTTGCTGTAGCAAATGCAATTTCAACGAGTATTTGCTGGCAAGATTTTGAAAACTTAAACGAAACAAGATCATGTACGTTGAGGCTTACGAAAGACGTTGTTTGAAGTGTAACGTAACCTCTCCAATTGTGGCTCCAATAAAAATCACACAATTTGTCTTCTTTGAAGAGCTTTCCATTGTGGGGTGCGTTTATAAGTTGCAAATACTTGTAATATTCATCTTACCAGATTTCAACTAAATGCCAAAGGAAACTGACTGGGCCCCATTAAGAATTTATTTGTCAAATTTACGCATATTTCGAACAAAATGATCCCATTTTTAGTATCAGATGAAAGTGATCTTTCACTTGAAGTTGTTCAGTGATTTTGTTAGTTTGTGTTCTAGTAAGTTACATATAAGCGAATGAGTTTCAGAGATGGCTTCGTATAAGAGTCCTACACCTGGTTTCAGAAGTATACTTGACAGAAACGTAGATTCGGAGGACAGCTATTCCTTTATGTTGCCGTGTTTGCCAAGACCATTTGCGAATCCGAAAGAGTTACCTCAAGCTAGGGCAAATTTGCGCTACAGAGATGATGAGAGTGGAGGGGGACCTCGGATAGAAGAGACTGATAACGTTTTCGGAGATGGGCAGGCATTTTCAGATGTAGATTCGAGTAGTTTCACCTATTGTAACTTGGATACTAGGGAGAACAATGTTGTTGCAGGCTCAATCCTGGTAACTACAGTCACAATTCCGATAGAGATAGTTCTGTCTCAAATAATTTTTCTCGGGTGGCAGAGGAATCCATAGATCGGAGACAATCCCCTGCTCTTTTCCTGGTTGCAGCAAGTCTTTTTTGCGACAGGATCACCTAAAACGCCACATCACCGCCATTCATCGTGGAATCAAAGTGTCTTGCCCACATGACGAATGTGTTAAATTGTGCCGAGATAAGTGGGATCTTGATCGCCATGTTGCCAGAGAACACCGACATGCAGATTTCAGATGCGATATCAATACACGCAAGAAGGTTTATCGGGACAAATGGAGCCTGGAAAGTCACAAAAAATCCTTCCACAAACTAAACGAAAATATCAAAGAATTTTCGTGTAAGGTAGAAAACTGTGGGAAAAATTTCAGCCACAGGCATCTATTGGAGGGACACATGAGGAATCATGAAACAGGCGCCAAAAAGTTATCCTGCGAACATTGCCATAAGGAATTTTCGTACAGGCATAATATTGACCAACATTCGAAGAAAGCAAAATGCAATGCCACTGACATGTCCGATAGGAAAACATTTGCTTGCACTCATGCACTCTGTGAAAAGCGCTTCGCAGACTCTAGAAGCCTGAGAAGACACATGTCAACAAAGCACGAAAATAAGAAGTACGAATGCCGTATTTGTTAAACAAGCTTTTCATATGCGTCTGGTTTGTCAAGGCACAAGAAAATATGCTGTTAATCTAAGTTTCAACTTCATATTCTACCTATATTCTATATTCTAATAGAAAAAAGTATTACAAGGCTGTGGTCGACTTTTTTATATATTTGATCACAAAATATATAGCGTTGTTTTGAAGTGATAGAACTCTATCATAAATGTATTACGTATGTAATATTCGTATGTTTTCCCTATGATATTCAAAATTTAACATAGTTAACTAATATCTGCACATCCGCAATAGGTATGCCAAGGGTGATATTAGCATGCCCATAAGCATGCTGCTGATTTGTTTAGTAATATTCTCTATCCTGTTTACTGTACTTGTACCATATACTATAGTCACAAAATGCTTTGAAGGCAAAATTGTGCCGGGGCCAATCATGTATTTCAAAATGAGCGGTCCAGTGACAGTGAGAGCGTTTGCACACATAAAGCTTTTGTTTATGAGCAATGGTGATATTGCTGGGAATGGGAAGTTGCATGATTGTATTCGCCCTTTGTTGTTGAATTTTGTTTTTAGATGTTATATGGTCACTGCCATCACTTTACGCTATTTTGGCATGGCACAACACTGACCGTATTTTTTTTGAAATAGTATTATATAATTCACAGATATTCCTTTTTTGTTACTAAATGTTTGGTTGTATTACAATAAGACCATCTGAACTGTTCTATGTATTAAGAAATTACTTTCCTAGTACGATATTTTTTCAAAGAACCTATGTTGTGTCTTATACATGGAATTGTTGTGGGGTTATGTTGTATTGTGCGTATTTTGAATTTCTAACCTGTCGTTTTCCCAGCACCAAAGATGCTGGAATTACAAGTTAAACTTCATATGTACAACTATTTTCACTGCCAGTGAAGCTTACAAAATTTAAAGAAAACATTTCAACTTACAACTAACAATTAAATGAAGCTGCAAGGATAAATGAAAAATATGAAATTATTACATGATCATCGCTTTATTTGTAAAGCTTTTAGCTACATCGCAATACCGAAATTGTGGCAGAGGAAAGGGAGACAACGCAACAAAATTTTGGAAAATTGATGTGGATCCTGTCATTTCGTTCAGAAAATCTGTCCCTGCCACTCGCTATCACATTTCTGGTATCAATGTTTGAATTTATTAGAAATCATCATCAAAAAGTTTTTCGGGTAGTATCTTCGATTCATCGCACTTGTGGTATTGCCTCACTGGCTGTGCCTTCCTTGGAGGAGCACCGAATTCAGAAAGCGTCCCATGCTTTCTCTTGCCAACTGTACGCTTTCTTGTTGGTTTATCGAAGAAATGATCCCTTGAAATAAAGTTTGTTTTATTAGTCATTACAACCTGTTTCAAAATAAAAGTTCATTTTAGATATATTGGCTTGAGGTGTAGATAATTATCATAATGATGCACAGCTTATAAATTATCTACACCAATGGCAACACAACAAAGGAACATTTCTGCAAGGTTCGTACATGGTCAGCATATTCAGGGTTTTTCCTTATTCCTTTGATTTATACATACACTTTAAGTTTCGTACCAGATGGGTTCATCGCACAGTTCTTCAGAAGCGCTTTTTCAATAAGACTAAAGTGCGCTGTATCGAGGGGCTGCACTTTTTAATTTCTGAATTGCAAAGAGTGCCTAATCTAAGAGAGTTATAGATAGATATTCCTGTGATTTATATTCTCACTTAGAGATATTCCTGTGCTTCTGGAAAAGTTGCCGGAAAACTTCAGGCTGAACTTGTATCAGGGTTCAAAGACAAGCGGGTGTTCAGAATGGGAGATGAAGGAGTTTCTAGAAAACTAAAAAAAAGAGCTGGAGATAAGAGAGATGCACACACCTCTGTTCAAGAATCTAATTAAAGCAAATGAGCAAATGCCTAGGCCGACTGGAGATTCTGGGATTGTGAAGAATCAACATAGAACTGCTGCAGTGCTGATGAATGCAGATGACAAGAAGAAATGCGCCTATTGCCTCCAAGATCATGAAGCAATACAATGTGAGAATATCAAGGACATACATGAGCATAAGAATATCTTAAAAAAGTATGGTTGATGTTTCATTTGTTTGAATAGAGGGCATCGAGCTTTTAAATGTAGATCAAGAGAAAATTGTAGTAAATGTAAGGAAAGGCATCACTCGTCGCTTTGCGATAAGCAGCGCAGCTCTCAACAGGATTTCCCTGCAACTAAGGACACACAGCCAAGTACCCTACCTGCACCCACTGCTATAGCTAACGCCTGCATAGGGAGTGTGGAATCAGGGGGGAGGGTAGCCCTTCAAACCACCCAGGCCTTTTTATCTGGAAAGAAGAATGTGAGAGTCAGAGTGTTGTATGATAGTGGGAGTCAGAAATCTTTTGTTACTTCCAATGTAGTCGCTGCTGCAAGTATTATGCCTATAAGGCAAGAAGTTCTTGGAATTAGAGTTTTTGGTAATGATAGTTCTAATGTTAGTACAAGAGATGTTGTACAGTTAAACCTATTTCCATTAGATGGGGGGTCGAGTGTGAAAATTGATGCTTTTGTAGTTGATTGCATTTCAGAGATCCGAAATGAGAAGGTAGAAGAGATCAAGCTGGATTATGATCATCTGAAAGATATTTGTTTCTCAGAAGAAGCTGAAAGGGATGAGACCTTGATTGTGCATGTGCTTATTGGAGCTGATTATCTATGGCAATTTATTGAAGATGAGAAGAGACGAGGAAAAGTGAATGAACCTGTGGCTGTGTAGACGAAATTGGGTTGGGTACTTTCAGGCCCACTCAGAGGTATGAAATCTGAAATTCAAAATGTTAATGTCAATTTTGCTTTGCAGGATAGTTTTTATAATCTTTCTGTTTCTAGTGACCTTAAACCCACTGATGAAATAAACAAATTGTGGGATTTAGATACTCTAGGTATTAGACAGAATGATGAGGTGCATACCAATGTTATTGATAACATTGAATTTAATGGCTCCAGGTACTCAACTAAGCTACCTTGGAAAGTGGGGCACAAGCTACTGCCAAGCAATTATGCCACTAGCTTTGCTAGGTTGAAAGGGCAGCTTTCCAAACTGAGAAAAGAGCCTGAGATACTAGAGGAATGCAATAAGATCATTGCAGAGCAAGAAGAGAAGAATATTATAGAGAAAGTATCAGAATTAGAAACAGCCAGAATTATTCACTATTTACCTCACAGACCTGTAGTACGCAAGGATGCGGAAACAACCAAAGTGTGCCTTGTGTATGATGCTTCTTGCAAAGACAGAATGAGTGGCACATCTTTAAATGATTGTCTCCATGTAGGGCCCTCGTTAACCCCTTTGTTATTTGACTTGCTTGTTTCCTTTAGAGGACATAATGTTGCCCTTGTTACCGATATAGAGAAGGCTTTTTTGAATGTTGAAATCCACGAATCTGATAGGGATTGTTTACGTTTTTTATGGGTGGGTGACATATGGTCTCGGAATCCATCTATTCTGACCTATAGATTCAACAGAGTGGTATTGTGAGAAGGATGACCCAGATTTTGTAGCTAAAGTAGGCAAGGAATTTTATGTAGATGACTGGATTTCTGGCACAGAAGATATAGAAACAGCATTGAACCTGTATCATAAGGTTAAGTCTAGAATGTTGGAAGGGGGATTCTGCCTTAGGAAATGGAAGACTAACGATGCAGAGCTAGCTTCAGTTATTGAAAGACATGAAAAAGAATGTTCGAAAGGGTCTAGAAGTGAATGCACTACTGAGATAGATGAGTCTTATGCTCAATCATTATTGGAAGGCCAAGAGTGTACAAAGACAAATAAGGTATTAGGAATATCATGGGATTTAGAAAAGGATATGTTCGAATTTGATTTGAAGAAAATGGTTCAGATTCCAAAAGGTCAAGTCACCAAACGTGCAATCTTAAGTTCATTAGCCAGACTATTCAACCCCCTCGGGATAGTTTCCCATGTTACCATAACTGCAAAGATTCTGTTTCAGGAGCTTTGTTTACAGAAATTAGATTGGGAAGAAGATTTACCTGAAGACAAGTATTTGATTTGGAAACATTGGGCTGATGAGTCGGAGGAAGTGGGAAAATTGACAATCCCAAGAGTCTTGATTCCAAAGAACTCAGGTAAGATTTTGAAATGTTCACTCCATGGTTTTGGAGATACCAGTTTGAAGGGTTATTGTGCTGTGATATATATTGTTTTTGAGACTGAGAATGGATATCATAGTCAACTTGTTTGTTCCAAAACAAGGGTGGCACCATTGAAAAAGTTGACTATTCCCCGATTAGAGCTTATGTCTGCACGTATTTTGGTTACCTTAATGAACACTGAATATAATGCACTTAGATCTCATGTAAACATTGATTGTAAGTATTACTGGCTTGATAGCAAAACTGCGCTATACTGGATTGATAATCGAAATGATTGGAAGCAGTTTGTTCAACACCGTGTGAACGAAATATTGTCTATGTCTCAGAAATCAGAATGGAGACATTGCCCAGGGGCTGATAAGCCTGCAGATCTTGGTTCTCGCGGTGTTACCTCTTTGAATTTGAAGGAAAGTAAGATTTGGTGGGAAGGACCCAAGTGGTTCAATAAATCAGAATCGTTTTGGCCCACAAGTCTTGTTTCAGATAAGCCAGATGAAGTAGACGAAGAAATGAGAGAGATAAATGCTTTCGTTGTTACGCAGAAAGATATTGAAAGTATTGGGTCTGTCATTGAAATTGGTAAGTTTAGCTCAAATGATAAATTATTATCAGTAACTGCTTATGTATTGCGTTTTATTCGAAATTTGAAAGCAAAAGTAACTAAGAATGAGCGAGATACAGGTCCGTTATATATTAAGGAAATCAGTGATGCAGAGAGACTTTGGATCAATGAAGCTCAAACTGCATTGAAAGAAGAATCGAAATTTGAAAAGGTGTCAAATCAGTTAGGCTTGAGAGAAGAAGAAGGTATTTTGAGATGCACTGCTAGACTTAAGAATGCTGATTTAGAATTTGAAAGTAGGTTCCCAGTCATCTTACCGAAATCGCTTAGATTTACTGAGTTACTTGTTTTAAGTCTGCATAAAAAGATGGCTCATGGTTCGCTCAGATTAACTCTAGGAGAGGTTAGGTCCAGATTCTGGATAACCAAAGGCAGACAGTTTGTTAAGAAATGTATCAGCAAATGCAACAAATTCATGCGAGATAACAGTAAACCTTGTAATTCACCGCCTATGGCACCGTTACCTTCGTTTAGAATATAACAAGCTCCACCTTTCTGCTCTGTGGGGGTGGACTTTGCTGGACCGTTGTACGTGAAATCAGATAGAGGGGTAATGGAGAAAGTATACGTTGCATTGTTCTCTTGCTGTACTACCAGAGCCGTGCATCTGGAGCTTGTCGACAATTTAACTGCTCAAACCTTTATAAGGTGTTTACGTAGTTTCACAGCTAGACGAGGTACTCCAAATATTATTGTATCAGATAACGCGAAGACGTTTCAAGCTTCTGATAAGATCATTCGCAAACTTTGTAATGATAAGGTTGTGCAAGAAGAATTGAGATCCAAGAGAATAGAATGGAAATTTAATTTAGAGCGCTCTCCTTGGTGGGGAGGTATGGTTGAACGTATGGTAGGCTCCATGAAAAGATCTCTAAGAAAGGTTGTAGGACAGCCAAGACTTACGAAAGATGAGCTTAACACAATGCTAGTTGAAGTTGAGTGTATTCTCAATTTGAGACCGTTATTGTAATAATAATAATAATAATAAGACGAATATTTATACAGGATAGACACGTCAACGAGTTAAATACTGTTGTTATCAATGTGTGTCCTGTGTCCTATGCCTTAGTGTTGCTACCCTAAATATTTACAGATTAAAATGAGTCTCATGTAAGAATACAAATAAACAAAAAGGAAATTTTTCCATTTACATTCTAAGTTTCTGATATAATTTTTATAATAAATGTCATGTAAAATGTTCTATAAGTTTTTCTCAAATTCTTTATAGCTCTCAATTTTACGAAGATCCAGCGGTAGTTCATTGTACACATTCGCCCATAAACATAAATGATTTTCTTGTACTCTGTTTTGATCCTTGGTAGTTTTAATGTGTACTTGTTGTTTCGTGTGTGCTTTTCATGCTCTTGCAACTTGAAATGATTCTGCAACTGTTCACATGTTTCCTTGTCTAGACATTTTCGCACCAGCTTGCAAGCCCTGATCCTATTTGCATTGACGACTGACGTAAGCTTCTTGTTTGGTTTTATATCTCCATAGACAACTTTGAGCGAACGTGAGTGAAGTGAGGAGAGCCTGCCCAACTGGGTATTTGTGTATTTCAGTTGTAGTATGCCACAGTATGTGAATGTTGGCAATATCATTGAATTATAGATGGTATAATTATTGAATTATTGATTATATAATTATATCATTGTATATTTATGATGAATGTAATGTTGAAATTCTTACACCTTCACATTTAGTACAGGGAAGGAGAATATCACCAATTGCAGATAATTTAAATTTTTCCACTGACATTGATAGTGATGATGAGAAATGTGTTGGTAAGAGATTTGTGTATTTGTTGAAAAAACTTTCTCACTTTTGGAATCGTTGGAGAAAAGAATATATATGTAATCTTAGAGAAGTACATAGTTCTGCAGGTATTGAAATTCAAATCCATGTTGGTGACGTCGTACTGGTCGAAGAAGATAAAGTGAAGAGAAACTTATGGAAAATGGGTATGATTGAAAGATTAATAATTGGCAAGGATGGAAAGGTAAGAGGTGCAGATATACGTTTGATTTCTAAGGGTAAGCAGGAAATATTAAGTAGGCCGCTGCAGAAGTTGCACTTGTTGGAAATAACAGAAGAAAGGGTGAGAAAGGACGGAACGGAAAGTCGAGTGAGAGAGGGGACATCAGATGTGAGGAGTGAAAGAGAGGAAGTTGAAAGGAGTGATGAGAGTAAAAGGGTTAGGATTCCCAGGGCCGCAGCAGCAGATGCTCCCTGGCGCACGTGTCTCATGCTTGACTCGCAATGAGTCAAGGGGGGAGAGTGTTGGATAAGTTTCGCGTAGCGCAGTTACGCGCGTTGCATCTTATTTGTTTTTTCTATTCAACTTGTGTGCTTGTATGCTTTTTGTTTGCTGTTGTTTGCCGCACAATAATATTTCACGCGTTGGCACTTTATGAGTGACGAACTTCCTATTATTCTATAGATTTTAATCCTTGCTGTTCATGATGTGTGATTAATGACTATGACTGTAATCTGATTGGCTTATTTCATCTATCGTCTTAATAACTTGTTTGTGTAAATATGTTTGCTTTTTAATTGCTAGGTTAGTTGCGGTAAATGTTATCTTGAGTTTGCATGAAATTATGCTGAAAAATTGATTTTGAGTGAATTTTCTTGTTTTCTTGGTGCTATAAATAATGCTGATAGTGAGCTTGTTAAGAAAGATCGAACACACCCGATGTTTGGTCATCCATGTTGCAGTGTTCAACATTTGTTGCACCATGTTGCATGAAGTTTAAAAACGGTCAAAAATGTTGCGCCGTGCAACATGATGTCACATCGTCTTACCAGGTCTTGCAACATTCGCAAGCCAAGTATAACTATAGGGAGTAACTATAGCGCCAAAAGCATTGTTACCATAGAAATAACAGCATTTGTTTTTTTTCCAGTTTGCCTTTGAAATGTTGCAGCGTTTGGTCACCTGGCCGACTCTAACATTTTAATATGATTAATTGAGTGTTCTTGCTTCCCATTTTACTCTCGACAGCTGTCATCCAATCCTCTTACTGCTCTTCAAGCTGGCTTCCAATTTTGTTCTGATTCTCATGAAGTGGCTTTTTGAATTCCCGTTTCTATGTTTGAAGAATGTTTTCCCATAATTGAGTGGTTTTAGGCAAAGGAAGAAATATGTATATAGGTTTATTGGTATAGGGATTTTGGAATTAGATAGGAATTTCTATTCTACGTACTTAGCCTTATAGACTAATGTTCATAGAACGACATAGTCGCACCCAGAAACCTGCTTCTTGTTTTGTACGAAGCCTGTCCTGCTCATGCTCTGCAAGCTGTTATTTTCTAAGTGTTTTTATGTCAGGTTTTCGATTTGCTTTCAGTTTTGAAGTGTCACTGAACGTGGACTCGTTGCAAATTGTAATATGTAATATGAAATATGTTTTTCATAATTACATAAAGTTAACTTTTGCAAATAGAAATGGAGCCGTCAGAAACTCGGCTCTTAGATGGGCTAGTGCTAGTTCATCATTAGAAGAAGCTGTTAGGTTAGAGATCATTCGGACTATCTGGCAGGATCGTGATACCTGTGAGTAAAATATTGATATAATTTGATATAATTGTTAGACAATTCCACTTTTGGGCAATTCTATAATGTATTTGTGGTGTAATGGAATGCATCATTCTCATTCAATGAGAAAAGGTCCAGGTTCGAATCCTGGCAAATACGCTGCCCTCTGCAAGGTGGAAATATGCATGGAGGATATAAGTTTGCCTAGAGGAAATAATCGTTGCTAGGCAAATATACTAAAGGATAAAAGTAAAATCTGATGATGCAAAATGTGAACTAATGATCTCAACATTTTAGCTATACTGCATTTGGTTCTTTTATCTGAAGCACTGGGTGTAACACTTAAATGTCATTCACTTCATATGGAGCAAGTGCATACCATAAACAATGAATTTCCGGTTGCTGTGATCAACTTGATATGGACACCAGCTCCCGACCAAACAGGCGTACATTTCTGCCGGCTTGTTCTCTCTCGTGAACGCCTTGCCGAAAGATACACTTCGAGATGGGCAGCTGGAGCTATTTGTGCGGCTCGTACACGTTTGGATGTTGGCAAAGAAATGGTTTACTGCTGCCATTGCCTTCGACCTTACCATGTTGTTTGCTTGGGCATGGCTCCAAAAGATAAACCTCAGCAACCCTGGTCATGCTACTGCAACGTCAGGAAGGAAAAATTTGTGTGGTAACATTCAACATCTTATAAGCTGATGAGGCAAACTCTCGATAACGACCTTCAAGGGGCCAATAAAATGGGTAGAGTTTCTGAATGTTCCAACATGAGATGATAAGCAACAAAATACAAAAACATAAGATTACATTTGTTTCAGACAAGGCTCTGCAGTGAAAATGTGTATCACGAAAGAAGAATACTATTCTGACTTAAGCATTTGTGTTAAATTCAAATAGCCGAAAGAGGACTGAAAAATGGCACGAGATGGTTTGAAGTCATGGGGGGTATGGGTATAGAATATTTGTTATAAGTTTCAGCAATGCATTTTTTGCCCTGATAACCCTTAAATGTATGCTAATAGTCCTTATAAAAACTCTTAAATGCCTTAATAGTTCTGAGTTGTTATGTTTTTTTGATATTTTGGGAATTTCATTTCTCCAGGTGGGCAGTAAGATGTGCGCTATACCAATATTCTTCTAGTCATTGTGTAATATTTTTTTCATTCCAGGAACCGGACGTATAATTCTAAAAGTTTGCCGGAAATGGTCCAAAGAAATAGATGCGCAATTCAGGTAACTTTATCAGTAATTTTGCTTACATCTATAAGTGATATACCGTGTGTTATAAGAAAAAAATTAACCCCAACAAACCATGTTCATGATAAACAACGGTTTGAAATTGTACCACCAAGACGGCTACAAGAAAGACACATTCTAATCCTAAACTTTCTTTAACAATGTTGCTGTATGGGTCTTACAATTTACAATTTATTCTTAAACTTTGCTCCCAAAAAAGGTCAAACATACATTAGTCAAACATTATTCGACAAATGGTCTGCATAACATTTTTTATAAAAAGCTTAAAAAATGTTACGTTCTTTTCATAAGTGAAAATTCGAAACAATGTTGGCGACCTTGCCAAACAGCCAAGCAAATTCCTAGCGTCCACCATTCATGACAAATATATACAAATATTTATGATGCTGAATAACGCTCATCATAGGCGAAAGACCAAAAATGCCAAACGGGAGGAGAGCCCTGTATGACTATGATTTCATTGAGCTCTATAGCTCAGTGGAAACATCGTTGGCTCTCTGATCATACACGGCAAAGGTTCGAACCCTGTCTATTGTGGTATTGTGCCATTTGTGGATGAAAATCAATTTAGGTGTTCGCCACAAATGTCTTGAAATTTCTGCATATTCTTTTTAGAAACATCTGCAAGCTATCCTTAGGAAATCCCAGTTCTCTTGCCATATGCGAAAATTCTGGGAGAATGATTTTCAAGAGCTGGAAACTGCCGATAATCGCTTTCACTGGTTTCTAATATTGTCTGGAGCACAGATGGTAAGTGACTTTATAGAATCTCATTGTCCTCTCCTCTGGAAAATTGGTGTTTTTTTGCTAGGATCCCAGAATTACAATGCCAACACAACACAATTACAATACCAATACAATTACAATACCAGTACAATTACAATGCCAGTTACAATAGCTTGACAAATATGCGCTGAAATGAATGATTTTCAAACTTCTTGAAGAATAGTTTTGGCTGTTTTATAATTATTCACTTTATATATAGAGATGTTATGAGTATTCTAGCTACTTTAAACAACAAATCTGATATCCACAGCTGGCAGAGTTAATGATATCCAAAGAAGAGCATCTGCCCTTAATTGCTGTTAAGAAGATACTCCTGAATTTGTTGTAGGAATATGTATTAATTCATTTTGTTAACATTGTATAAACATTATCCTTGGTTTTGCTAGTACTTTGCTCCTACCGCATTATACAACAATTATTTCATAGTACCTAAGGAATTTCAATCCTGGCACAGGAAAAAGGCCGAAAACTAAACTTGCTTTGTTGAACAACCTGCTGTAGGTTCAATATCAATCCATACATGTTGTTGAACCTGAAATTTATCTTTTTATTTTCGCCTTCCATTGATACATTGATGGCTGTTTTTGAAAATTTAACGTTAAATATAGGCAAATCAAGAATTGAAAATAATTAAACATTAAACATTAACCGAGTTAAACAAGTTAGTGTGATAACATTCTTTGTTGGTAATCAATCGTATTGTTTACCATAGGTGGTACTGAATGAACATCGATCTGATTGAACAGCGCTTCAAGAAAGACTTGGTATTTTTTTTTGATATTTTCAAGTTCCGATACCATAAAAACAGCCTACAATGGCTTATTAAGTTTTTTTCATTCATGAATGTTAACTGATTTTTCAGTCGTTTTTACTCGGCATTTCTTTGTTCATTTATTTGGCTATTCAGGCCATCGAATCTTTCGTATAAAGACATATTGTAGCCAGGTGCGCAACCTGTGTAATGGAGAGAAAAGTAGTATAGTACGAAGAAGTATCTTTATGATTTACATGCAGTAAACTTTCGGTCACTCAAACCCGATAAATGGAACATTCGCCAAGTCTAACTGATTTTGCATTTTCATAGAAAAGTTACACCTGGTTATTTGAATATTAGCTATCTCGAATCATTTTTTTATCCCTTTATGACTCGACAACTCGAACTTTTGAAGGAGGCAACAATATTACAATTACACTGTTATTTTCTTTAATCCAATCAAATTGCTGTTAGAACTGATACAATTGGTTAACCCGTAAATTGTGTAATATGTAGTCGCCAAGGAACATTACACCTTATGATGTTGTCTTATATATTAGTATACAGTATTATATTATATTACTATGCAGTATTATCTACATATATTCTTTTGTTGAATGTGATGCTGATGTTGGTGTCTCGTGCTGTTGTCGTTGTTTACATGTAACAACTTGAACTAATGATTAGCTTGTCCTAAATTTGGAGTTATTACTATGATACATATTCTTATTCATATGTATGGAATAGTTTAAATCACTATGAATCATTGGGTGGAAAACCAATTACCTTTTGATTGCGATTTCGATAAGAAAGCTGTTTGAGCTATCATGTAAGAATTCTGAAACGATCTGCAAAAAATCAACTATACCGTACCTTTGTTGTTTTTCCAGTAGAAACGATCAATGACAAACGTGCAATCTTTAAAAAATCCTGCACCTCTGCTCAGGCAATATGACTGCAGATGGCAACTGTTGTCGTATACTATCGCTCTTGGTGGTGTAAAAGATAACAGCTATGAAAGTTCATTGATTACTATAATTCTAAGCGCTCAACGTACGCTATTTTCTCACGCATGTGGTGCTAATACAACATAGTATTAGCCATTCATCCACTCCACACTCTGCTCTGTGGCAAACTGAAGATAGTAAAAAACAAACCTTTTCTTAATCTGGTTCTGAAAATAGTGAAAGGCACTTTGGGGTCTTTTTTTGCCATCTACCGATTTGCGCTTCAGCATAATCATGGATTTTCTTTCGCACTGATTTGCTTTTTATGAATAATCTTTTACTGAAACTAGTAAAAAAGGACAAAGAAATCACAGTTAATTGACAGAGTTCTTTCCTTATTTTTTCTATGCTAATGAACAACAAATGCATAAAATGTTTTACTTTATTTTACATCATTGCGTCTTGAAGGGGTTTACATTTTTTTACATTTAAAAATCGAAAAAGGGGCAGTACTCATAGTGAATCGAAAAAGAAGTGTTTACTAATCGAAAGCACGACAAATATGTGCAAGTGAAATGGTTGCATGCGGGGCGATTTTTTCGACCGACGCCAGTGACGCACATCAAAGATGCGCATTGTTGCACATTTCTATGTCTAAAGATTGGAAAGAGTCTGATACATGTGGAGCCAAGATCTTGTGAAGAAATTATAGTTGAATATTTGATATTTTCAGTACTAGACTATGCCTTTTTATTGCTGCAGAGCAGTGCAAAGCACCTGGGTAGCAGCATTATATTCTGGAAGAGACTGGAAATTTTTCAAATTGGTGTGTGGCTGTGGTAGGGCAGTGTGTGTTTGCGGCAATGTTGTTGCGGTTGTTGTCTGCCTGTTTCTTGATGTGTGTGAACAACAAAATGGCGTCAACGTGGATACACAGCTGCGAGTTCGGAGCAGTAAAGGTGAGAGGATATTTAACATCAATCAGCAAGGAAAATAAAGTTATATCCAAAGTCAAACGTCCAAACATTATTTATTTCATTTATGAGAAATTTAGATGTAGGTACTCATTGCTTAGGCGATGAAACGAAAAGCCTTTTTCAAATTCACAATCTACATACAGTATGTAGTACAAAAAAGGCCCAAGTTTCAGCATTTAGGCCTATAGACCTACTCAACTGAATGGAGCTTTCAAAAAAGAAACTTGCATCTGTCAGATTAGATTGACACAATGAGGCAAAGAGGCGGTTATCGTCAGCAGATATGGCTAGTTTGAAAACCAGGCTTGGTGGTGGAGTAGAGAGGAATTAAAATACTATGGCTCACCCTGAACACAGAATAATCCGTTCACTTTCGTGTTACAGTACGAAGTGTGCCACTTTTTATCAGTCTTAAAAGGCATAATACAGAGATTTATACAAGATAACAGTAACCGATAAGCTATTGGAATTGACTTTTGCAAAGAATTTCGATTAAGTTGTTAGAGTTGCAAGGTGGGAGACGCAGTTCGCAAGTTGTTACGTTGACAAATGTATAACTCTGTAAGTGCAGCTTTGTGGGACAAGCCACTGAGAATTCTCCAATAGAAGCAGAGACAAGCGCTCAAGGCTAAAGAGGATTTATAGGGTAGGTTCGCAGATTCAGATATTATCTGACTTGTGGCTCCTATTCTTGCACAAAGTTTGTTGCCGAAATATTGAACTGAAACTGAATCGTTGATTGGTTTCACTAAGATTCGCTCCAGTTCATTTCACCAATCGCTAGTAGCTGGCAAGTGGCGGTACAATTTCCTCCCGTCTTTCGCCAATCTTTGACTCAAATGGACATACCTATTGATGTTATGGAGTTTCATCTATGCAATGAAACTCAACCCTCCATGGCTGTTCCCCTCTTTCTTCTAGCATTTCTTCCTAACCAAGGGAGTATTCCTTCGAACCATGTATCAAAATGCGGCTGTTCAACTTTTGTAAGCAGTACCCCTATTTTTGGTATATGTTTACCTTGGATCCACTTTTTTGTAGTTCGCTGTATCTAGCTCAATCATATTATCATTCTCTGAGAAATGAAGCAGAAAATGTTTCAAGTTTTTCATCTTTTTCAACATTTCAACGTATTTCGGAACCCTAGCTGCATCGCATTAGAAATTTCGAGCATTCTTTGTAATGAAATGTTTGAAATGACAAAAAATAGCGTAAGTGACCGAGAACATGATGCTTTTATCCTAAAAGTAAGGCTGAACACATGAAAAGAAAAATTTATGCACGAAACAGTTAAGACTCAAAATATCAGTTTTGCGTTTTGATGACGTCACACAAATTTTGTATCATAATAACTTCTGAGTATTAAACCAAATCGAATGGGTGTTGTATAATTTTTTGCTCCATTTGAGATGTTCTTTCCGTTAATATCATTAAAAACACAAAATTCAAAAGTTAGATTTTCACTGACCGTAACTTTTCTACGTCATCAATGACGTCACAACCATTCATTTGCCAGAATGTTCCCAAGTCTGAAAAGACCACACACCACCAAAGAGTCCAAACCTACTTTAAAATTTCGGTTACCCAGTTTGCTAGAATGTTGCGAAAAATTCCCTGTCCATATTTTTGTCGATGTGGACCCCCTGGTTTTCTGACCCCCGTATTTCACGAACGCAGCAAAAAACGGCCGTTTACCAAATTTTTTTTGAAAGTCAATGTGAAATGCTATCGAAAGATCACTATTATGTTAATGACCTCCTCGAGTTGCACTCGACCCCTGCCTGAAGCAAGTCTATATTTCCTATCATTAATGTCATTTGCAGAAATGCTTGTAATTTGTGAAATTTCGAATTTTACAAGATTATCTATATATTACAAGTTGAACACCATTGAAGGCAAAGTGAATTCCTCATCAACTGTCAACCACTGCAATGTGGAAAATGCTCCTCAAAAGTAGGTTATTCTTTATTTCCTATCATTGATGCCATTTGCAGAAATTTAGATTAGAATTTTAGCAACATTGAAGATGGAGTGAATGCCCCATCCAGGGGCGGCACCATGAGATTGGCTGGGTGAGACGTGTCAACTCCAGTTTTCTCAAAGATCAATTTTTTAATTCGCCCAAATCCGATAAGAAAATAGTGGGAGGTCGTCATGAGTCATTTTCCTTTCTTAAAACTTCACTTGAATTCAAACTGTTTTCTGGATCAAGAGGGGTTGCCTTTTGCCTAGAGGAAATAATCGTTGCTAGGCAAATATACTAAAGGATAAAAGCAAAATCTGATGATGCAAAATGTGAACTAATGATCTCAACGTTTTAGCTATACTGCATTTGGTTCTTTTATCTGAAGCACTGGGTGTAACACTTAAATGTCATTCACTTCATATGGAGCAAGTGTATACCATAAACAATGAATTTCCGGTTGCTGTGATCAACTTGATATGGACATCAGCTCCTGACCAAACAGGCGTAAATTTCTGCCCGCTTGTTCTCTCTCGTGAACGCCTTGCCGAAAGATACACTTCGGGATGGGCAGCTGGAGCTATTTGTGCGGCTCGTACACATTTGGATGTTGGCAAAGAAATGGTTTACTGCTGCCATTGCCTTCGATCTTACCATGTTGTTTGCTTGGGCATGGCTCCAAAAGATAAACCTGAGCAACCCTGGTCATGCTACTGCAACGTCAGGAAGGAAAAATTTGTGTGGTAACATGCAACATCTTATAAGCTGATGAGGCAAACTCGTGATAACGACCTTCAAGGGGCCAATAAAATGGGTAGAGTTTTCGAATGTTCCAACATGAGATCATAAGCAACAAAATAAAAAAACATAAGATTACATTTGTTTCAGACAAGGCTCTGCAGTGAAAATGTGTATCACGAAAGAAGAATACTATTCTGACTTAAGCATTTGTGTTAAATTCAAATAGCCGAAAGAGGACTGAAAAATGGCACGAGATGGTTTGAAGTCATGGGGGGTATGGGTATAGAATATTTCTTATAAGTTTCAGCAATGCATTTTTTGCCCTGATAACCCTTAAATGTATGCTAATAGTCCTTATAAAAACTCTTAAATGCCTTAATAGTTCTGAGTTGTTATGTTTTTTTGATATTTTGGGAATTTCATTTCTCCAGGTGGGCAGTAAGATGTGCGCTATACCAATATTCTTCTAGTCATTGTGTAATATTTTTTTCATTCCAGGAACCGGACGTATAATTCTAAAAGTTGGCCGGAAATGGTCCAAAGAAATAGATGCGCAATTCAGGTAACTTTATCACTAATTTTGCTTACATCTATGAGTGATATACCGTGTGTTATAAGAAAAAAATTAACCCCAACAAACCATGTTCATGATAAACAACGGTTTGAAATTGTACCACCAAGACGGCTACAAGAAAGACACATTCTAATCCTAAACTTTCTTTAACAATGTTGCTGTATGGGTCTTACAATTTACAATTTATTCTTAAACTTTGCTCCCAAAAAAGGTCAAACATACAGCAGAGGTTGCAGCGCCAATTCTAAAGCTATGACCGTTATAACTTTGGCGTTCATACCCAGCAAATGCTAACAGCTGTTTAAATTCATAAACAAACAGTGCCCTAGATAAGGAGTTTCCATTCAAGTACAAGAAAAGAGGGCCAGGACAGAAACCGCAATACTGCATGTAATCTTGGAGAGCTTTGACAGCGCATATATGGGATTTCGTTGCGCCAATCGTGAGCTGGACACCTTTTCGAAATGGGTCTGTTTTAGAACCCTTGATCTTCACCGTCATAAGCGTTGTATTAGAGTTTGAAGGGAGAAATTTGACATCGTTAGGGCTCAAGTGTTCACTCCCCTGAAGCGCACTTTGTTGGGTGAATTCACTGATCCTGAGAAAGCCAAAAAAGGCAAGACACATTGCAGCCCAGATCATTTTGCTGTCTCTGTTTTGAGAAGTTGTTGGCTGAAGTATTAAATAGAATTTATCTAAATGATCTTCAGAGATTGGAAGGCGTGTTTGAGGAGAAATAGACTGACAGCGTTTGATTCCCCTTAGAATATATTGCAATCTGACGCACTTGTCCAAATCTAAGTCATAGTTGTTGATGAGGTGAAAATTTTTGACTGCGCTTAAGTAGGCTTTGATAGTGTCATGCTTAACCGTTTTGGCTAAGTAGGCTGCAAAATAGCACCAAGTAGATTCTGTTGTAGGTATAGGGTGACCATCCGATATGTTAATATTGCAGCAGAATTGAACCAAGCATTTTTCTGCAGTAGGATAGGTCTTTTTAGTGTTGATAGAAAGTGACAAGTTTGCATATTCCTTGTGGTCTTTATCTAGAACTCCAAGTCCCGTGGAATGACTTGAGGTTGGGAGTCTGCCCATGGAGCTAGTTGACGGAAGCGGGCAATCTGAAAATGATAGAGGGAATCGACTATTTCATTTCAAACGCCTGGGACATCACATGCCTTAAAGTAGAAATTATGCTGTAACGTTAAGAGTGTTAAGCTATGAACTAGGGACATTATCTTCTTACACTTAGAGCGCTTAGTGTTGATAATTGTGACAACTGCGAGATTATCACAATGCATAAGAATCCGCTTCTGGGACCACTGGTTAGCCCATATATGGCAGGCCACAACTATCGCATACAATTCCTGCCAGTTAATGCAAATTCCCGGGGTGGTGAGGGTCTGTTGGGGTTCCCACCAGCCCTGAAACCACTGACGTCCAGAAATTCCCGCAAAGCCTAATGTCCTGGAGGCATCTGTAAAGAGGTTCAGAGCCACAGAGCTACCCCAGGTTCTGTAAAGAAAGAACTGTGTACCATTCCAGCTGTCTAGGAAAGATAGCCACATTCATAAATCCTCACGAAAAGGCTGCGACAGGTAAATATGATGGTTGGGTCGTTGTGCCCCAACAGTTTAGCTGATAATCCTTTGTAAAAAAGCCCGGCCCGGGGGAACTACCTTACACGCAAAATTAAGGGTCCCTATCAGGGATTGTAGTTCCTTAAGAGTACGCAACTTTCTAACTTGCCAAGCAGTCAAATCTTGTTTTAGACGTGTGACTTTATCGTCTGGGAGAGAGGCTTCCATGCGGTCCGAATGTAACACAATGTCAAAAATTCAAGCCTTGTTGAAGGGCCCTGTGTTTTTTTCTTTCAATATGGGGGCCCCCAAATTAAGAAAGGCGATTAGCATGCTCTGAGGACTTGCCTTGGAAGGTAAAGATTTTAGATCCCCAAGTGATGGTTCCATAATAAGGAAGTTGTCTAAGAAATGAGTTACGTATGAGATAGCACACTTATGTTGTAAAATCCATTCTTGCCCGTCTGAAAGTTGATTAAAAAGGTAGGGGGTGCTACGTAGACAGAAAGGAAGGACTTTGTCGAAATAATAGAATCCTTCCCTTTCCATTCCTAATAGTTCCCAGTCATCTTGTCTATCTGCTTTGTCTATCTGCTTACAAAAGAAAGATAAAAAATGAACCAAAGTTGCTCTCAGTCTATTCTGAGTAGGTTTCTAAATAGAATTCGATACGCTGATGTCGGAAACAAAAAAAATATTTCGATCGGAGGTGTGGTTCATTAGTTATGATGCAGGAAAGTTTCAGAAATTTTGCGATTATGTAATATTTTGGGAGAGTTGTTTTGACATCATAGTAGGAACCAATAAAATCATCCATAAGCTGCTCGTAGTACCTAAAAACAAGAAACTTTCGCTGATGACACACACAACACACTGAAAATATGCTGCTTAGATATATTTTGCCAATCTATGGGAATAATCTTGATAAAACAAGATGCGTTGCTCTCCATAAAGTTTCTTCTCATAATGATGCCCGTCAATCAGCGAAGAAAAGAAGGAAGAAATGGATCGAATTCGTCAATTCAAAACAGGCTGACAAATGGAACTCAACAAACACACTTTTAGCCTGTTTTACACGAGGCGGAATTTTTTGCTCGAACTCCAAAATTCCGCTCAAACTTTTTTCTGGGCATGCGCAAAGCAAAAAAATATTGTGTGCTCGAACTCTGAAGTTGTTCGCAGAAAAGTTGAACCATGTCCAACTTTCTCCCAAATTCCGGTCGAACTATTTGTTGAAACGCTTCCAAATTTTTTAATTGACTCATCAAAATGGCTTCTCAGCAACAAAATACTCTTCAAAATCAACTTAGCTTGACAGGAATTGATGTTAGGGTGCTTTTACGTCAAATAAATGTCGAAAATGATAAAAGCGAAGAAATGTCTCAAGCAAGTTCAGATTTGTCAGGTTCTTCTAGCTTTATGATACTAGACAGGTCAATTGAAGGTATAGGAAACGAAAGTAGGCCTAGCTCATCAGAAGCACAGCACAATCTCCTGAAATAGAGCATCAAGAATTTGACAGGGAAGAGTTTATAGAGGAAGTAAGGAACCTACCCTGTTTGTGGAACACGTCACTGAAATCTTACTTTCAGCATACATTAACTAACTGTCCAATCAGATTAAATGCATAATTAACAGCATAATCATCATAATTCTAATAATTTGGGTGTACATTTTGACCAACAGTTAAACATACCCATCAATGTTGAAGAAGGTGTCAATTCTGAGTGTCAGCATTGCCATAGAAATAAACCTATCAGTCTGATACGAGGTCACATTGCTAATTGTTCTGAATTAGCTGAACAATCCAAAAGTGATAAAGATGATGGATATCTGGAAGACTCAGATGGGAAGGAATTGGTTTCCAAAATGAACTCAATGAAGAGTATAAATCAACAATTGTCTAGCAATCAAACACTTCCTTCCACAAGTACATTGTCAACTGCAGCAAAAGGACAGCAAGAAGACAACTGGAAATTTAGACTACAGGACCTATTTATAGATGCTACAAAGCGGCAACTAGATGAGAGTATAGCAAGTGCAACAACTGTGGAGGATGCAGCAAACACCCTTGCTGACCTGACTGATATTGGTTGCAGTGAATTGCCGGAAATTCCACTGGTCCCATATATAGGCAAGAGTTCGCCCCAAGTTAAAAGTCCATCTAATTTGCTAATGTTCCTGTCTGATTTCATTGGAAAGACAAAAATTCCTGGAATTGAAGAGATCACATTTTCTTGTGACTCTATATGGCCTGATTCACTAAAATACTACTTGCGCAAAGTTGGTGATCCCAGTGGATTAGCAAAGAATCTTGAAGTAACTTTTAAAGATGAAGAGGGTCTGGATGGAGGGGCGATGAGAAATGAATTTTTCCAACTCTTGATGGCAGAGGCACAAAAAAGTTATTTGGAGGTGACAAGTGGAGGCTTGTGCCAGTAAAGGATTCATCCAAACTTTTTTCTTTTTTGCATCTTGGGAATCATTATTGTCCATGTTATATAACAGGGTGGTCCACCTTACTCCATACCACCCTCGGCACCTAGTATTGTGGACTTCCTCACAAGAGAAAGTAAAGAAACTGCTTCTACATCTCTTTCAAAGCATCATGTGCCATTGAATGCTGCAACAGAAGCACTGCATGATTTTATAGAAGAGTTAGATAAAGCCAAGACAGAGGAAGAAGTTTACTGTTTGAGAATGAAAATAAAGATGTTTTCTGGGTACTGATAGGCAGCTGTCACTGGCCAGCATCAGCAAGCATCAACAGCATTAATAAAAATCTGTTAATCCAAGATTTGATTTATAATGAAGTTGTCTTATCTCGTCGTGAAGAAATTGGAGAGATTGGCAAAGGGCATGCTGCATTCATCAAGGAAATTCTCTGTTACAATGAGTTTTTGCGAAGAGAGTTCTCAGTTGATGACTTGAAAGCCGTGTTTGATGTTGCACCAGAGAGTGATCGTGAACAACAAGCCTTGGATTGGCTCTATTCTTATCTTTCACAGCCTCATCCGACAGATGATCTTCCTTGTGGTTCACAAATGAAAACATTGCTATAGTTTTGGTCTGGAAATAAATATCCTCTAGCAGCAGGATTTCGTAAGAAGTTTCAAATTGATTTTTGGCAGATGGTACTGGTGCTCAAAAACTGCTTACAGCTACAGCATGCTTGTCCATTCTACGCCTGCCTACAGTTCATGACACTTAGGATGAATTCTCAAGTGCTATGACAACAGCCTTAAAATTTGAAGCATTTGGCTTTCAGAATCCCTGAACTTATGTAACAGCAACCTTGAACATCAGCGGTACGTAGAAGTTAGAAGTGATGACTTATATTGTTTCGTTGTATTTAATAAGAAAAAAATTTTCATGTTGGGGAAAAGTGTCAGCATTGTCTACTAGTCCCATCTTGTCTAAGAATTTTTCTTGATTACCTGAAACAACTAGCAAAATGTTATGCATATGCACAGTTTTCGACTGTTAGTGTTAAGTTTGTTAATTTACTTCAGTCCCATAAATGTTATTCAGTATGTGAATAGATTGTGTTCCTTGTATTTAAGATTTAAATTTTGGTGTGCACGATAATGGTCAGTCTTTGGTCGGTAAAGAAACTAATTTGCACGTTGTCTAAAAAATATTATGTATATATTTATAAATTTCAATTGTTGTACACTTGGCCGACGTTCATGTCTTCTACATGAAAGATTCTTTCTTTAAAGTTTACAGCGTGTGATGTTTACATATCATTTGCTGAGATTGCATTGTTTTATATGAAATGCTTTTTGTTTTTAAGTTGTATTACCTTGTTTGTTGATTTCTTACGTTTTGTTACTAAATGGATACGTTCACTATGGTGAAATGATTGTCAGTGTTGTTTTTTTTTATTCTCTTAACAAGTATTGTTATGTTGTTATCAAGACTTGTACTCAGAAGTATGAATTGAAATATCATTAAAACATGTTTCTTGCTTTACACATCTGTACCCAGCTAGTTAAGTGTTAAAGTTGTGTGCAGAAAACAGCCGTAGCAAGTCTTTGGCGTTCAAGAACAAGTCAATACCATGGGACTCAGAATCCGACAATGAATCTCAAGCCTGACGAAGGACTTCTCCATAACCGTTTGTATCAGGACTCGTTAGTGTGGGAACAACAATACCTGAACCATCCTCCTTGACCCTGTTATAGTTATTGGACGGTAGTGGACCTTCCCAGTCTACACCATACACACTACAGTTTGTTTTGCTGCTTGTTTGCTCTGATGGGACGTGTTGATGTAGACCATAGAGCAATAGCTGGTTCGGACTCATGTTCGATTCACTTCTGATCGGGTGGTTGTTGTACCTTTCCAAGAACATTTCCAAGTGTTTGTTTATCCGTGGCAATAAAACGTACTCCAGGCAGAATAAATCAGCCTCCTCGTCAATCGTTAAATAGCCATTCTCCTCGAGGTAACAAAAAATGTAATAAAACAGAAGTAGGCAGCCATGGAAGAGGTCGCGCCAAAACCCCTCTATACTTTGGTTATGACAACTCTTGCTGGTAATATAGCTGCCTCTTCCAGGTCCCCTCAGAGGGTGACTAATCATATAGGATGCAACATCTACGTTTTCCACACCTTGGTCTCCTCTAACCCTTGATGGAACTCGTATTTCTGGGCAGCTTCTAAGAATAAATGAAGCACAGTTTGGGCTTTATTATTAGTTGCACAACGAAGATACATAATTTTTCCTAGAGTACCCGTCTACGCAACCGTGGATAACGAATCTCCATCTAATAAGATTGTGATTTCCGTCATGATGCCAAAGTGCTAGTGACCCTGGCACGTAGTAATGCCGTCTGTAAACCATATTCAACTGTATAGCTCTTAAGATCAGACCCTCAGGATCTGCCTGCAACATTGTGGATGAAACCCTGCAGCCACTTTCCCTTTCTTCCGAGTTTGTCTGTTTTATGTTGCACAACCCCTGTCCAGGAAAAAAATGTTGAGATGATGTGAAACAAAGAAAGAATCACATTAAACCATTCATGATAGAAATGATGAAACAGTAATCAAGTCATGATTTTAGTTTGGTGACATTGTGTATTATTAATGATATCATGGTCTAATATTCACAATATCGTGTTCTGGAATTGATGAGTCCATCCATGAGAGATGATATTCTGACATTCACGATCTTCTCAAATTCATCATTCAACCCATGAGTAACGATATCATGATCTGATGACACCAATCTTGCTTTACAATATCGTCTGACTATCATGATTCCATCCACAATTTATGACATCAATTGGGGGCATCGATTTTTGTCCACGGTGTAACTCCATACATCAACACCTCCATGGAGTCTTCACCAGTATAGCATTCTAATGATTGTTGCCATCTATCATCGATTGATGTGACATAAATGCAATAACTGATCGGCTTGTGTTCTTAATAAGCAGCTCTCCTGTTTGAGCTTTCCGAAATGGATACAGTATCTGCATAGATGATGAAAGGTAGCCAGCTCTGATGCTTGAAATGTTCAAATTTTAATTCTGTAGCTTAAGGATATTCAACAGCTTGAGAGGTTTTGCATAGATTTTCATGCTTTTCCAAATTTTCTTGAGTTGTACACCACGAACAGCATAGAGGACAGTAAAAACATTTTCGTTTATTTTTATGACCATCACGACCTGCTAAAAGACGACTAAGGTCCTTTATCCAACAGTAGTGACTCTCACCATCCTCATTGAATATCAATAGAAAAAAGATATGCTTTTCACGTTTAACTTCAGTTTTCCTTACTGGTACAATTGAGCCATCTTCATCCATATAGATGTTGATTGAAACGTTGTTGTTTGTTTCAAAAGTATCAATCATCTTTTTATCTAATGCTTTTACTGGATACGTCAATCCTTCACAGTTAAGTTCATCCAAGTATAGACGATACTTTGCAACACTCTGTGGGTTTTTTATTGTGGATGTAGGGCGGATAGAATTGCCCAGATGAAGTATTTATTGTCTTTGTTCTGTACATTGATGACAGCTTGCTTGTTTCTAATATACGTAAATACTTCCCACCATGGATTTCTTCATAATCAAACATCTTCAATTGCAGTTTGGTAAATGTTGTAAATATCCAGCCACTTCCATTCTCCAATAATTCATCCCTAGTATGTTGATAGCTACAACTACATGATCTTCAGCAATGTCATACTCTGACGATATATCACCTGCACGCTGGTTCTGAATGTTGGTGGTGGTTCTGTAACCATAGGCATATCACCATACTTCTTAAATTCTTCATCGATAGTGATATAATACTTTACCCCTGTTTGTGATTTGGCAATTCTTCTTTAATTTCTCTAATGGCATGTTGTGTGATTCTTGCCCAGTCTTTAATATCTTCTTCTTCGGCATGTATCCTGAATGCTTTCTTATCCATCTATTTCATATAATTACCTCCACCGACTAATTTATCTTGTTATGCTGTTTGTGGGTGTATATCATGCACTGTTCGCTTATGTGATGTGAGATTTAACATTCTGTCAAACAATTTCCCACATACATTGCAAGCGATTTTTCGTCGTTTACTATTATTAGCAGCTGAGCTCTCTTCTTCGTGTGACCTCTTCATGACAAATTTTCCACTGAACTCATTTCGCTTAAGCTTTAAGGCTATTAGTAATTACCGGCCCCGGCCCTGCAGCCCCAGCTCCGTCCCCGGCCCTGATTTTTCAAAATGTAATTTTTTTGTATTATATGGCCCCGGCCCCAGCCCTAATTTCCAAAACTTTATTTTTTCCCAATTCCATAATTCCCGTTATTCTTAATAGCTAACTTGAATAAAAATATTTTATTTGAAGTTTTTAGTAACTTGTATATTCATGCTCAAATGTTCTTTTTGATGCTAAGCTCGTCAAAGCTCAATATGGATTACGGAAGGTGTATGCTACATACATTACAAGAAAAGAAAGCAGCAAGAAAAATTAACATTGCCCAAAAGCTTGCCCAGTTGACGGATGCAAGGCAGTTGTGGTTAACCTCGGTAGACACTTGAGAGGCTTCCACAACATGAATTCAGACAAAGAACGCTTTCAAGTTCTCAAATCTAGAGCTGTGAGAATGGACTTTTCAAAGCCGAAAAAAGTTACGGAAACACAAAATCCCTTCAAGAAGACATTGTTAACATTAATTTTAACAAAATATAGAAGTCATAGAGCCAGACCTTTATGACTCCTAGTTTGTGATTAGTTCAGCTTCAAGTTCCATGTCATCAGGGTCTGATGTGTCAGTGGAAGATATGTCAGAGGAAGATGTTCCAGGGGTAGATGTGCCAGAGGGAGATGAAGGAACAGTGAAGATTCACTTGTTGCCTCCAAGGAAAAATTTTCAGAATTTGGCTATTGACAGATATGTTGATGCGCATGGTGAAAGCAATGAAGAGGAATGTTTAACAACAGAATAGAGTTTTTCAGAGGAAGAGCTTAATGAATTATCAGAATTAGGCTCTGGATCTCAAGAAAAGACGGCAAAAGATGTTTTAAGGTCATTCTATCATTATTTGGTAGCTGCTAATTCAGCGAACAGAGATCCAAAATCAGCTTCCCAGTGTCAATACAGAGTGATGAAAATTTTAGAAGTTGTAGACGACTCTTATAACATTCAAAGTTTGATAGGCAGAAAGGCTATGAGAGATGTTTTCCTGAAACAATATTGCTGCCAAAAGAAGCTCCATCCAAAAACTATAGAAGCTTATTGACAAAGCTTGTATCATTTCTGCTCATATGTCATTATGGAGAACTCATCATCCTTTGGCTGCAGTCAAGTCTTAAGCTTCCAGCAGAGGTTGAAAACCTGGAAATCGTCCTTCCCAAAGGAAGTAAAAATAAAGGATATGGCCAAAATGGAACGAAAGTAGGGAAACAAAATAACACCTGCTGACATAGTGAAATTTGAACAGTCAATCATTGTAAAAAAAAGTGAAGTTTCTTGGTTTGTGGCTGCCAACAAGGATGTTGAGATAACACAGTTCCATTTCTCAAACATTCAAGACCTCATTATAACAGAGGTTTTCATAGACAATGGCCACAAAGCTGGGGTTCTTGCAAATATGACACTAGAAGAGTAGAATAACGGTGAATATAGGGATGGTAATTATGTCTTCTCAGTTTTTAAACATAAAAAGGCGCGGACAGGACCTATATCTGTGAACCTTTCTGCAAAACGTTATGGATGGCTTAAAATCTATGTTCGGCATGTACATCCTGTTGTTTTAGGGTCAGCATGTCCTATGGTCTTTGTCTCATGGAATGGAAAGCCATTCCAAAATTCTGGTAGCATCAGCAATGCATCATCTGCCTTATGGAAGAAGGCAGGAATGACAAGGAGATGTGGTGCAAACAAATTTCAAAAAGCTGCAGTGTATGCCACGAGGAATTCCAAAGCCCACTCTGATAAGATTCATAAAGATCTTGTTAAACAGATAGGACATAAATAGACAATGGTGGACCATTATTATTATATGGTAGAGAAGATGGAGTCATCAAATTGAGCTGCAATAGAGCTACCATTAGTAATGCGAAAAATTGTTTCAACTGAGGCTCAAGTTTCAACTGCTGCTGAGGAAACCAAAACGTCTGAAAATATAGCAGCAGAGAGTGAAAAGGAAAGGTTTCACAGAAAAGGAATCTTTAGCTATTGAAAATAGATTTAAAGATGCAATATCATCAGGCAAACTAACCATGGCAATGGTAAGAAAAGCCAAACTAAAAAAGCCTCAATTGAAGAATTTGCAATCAAGAAAGGTATATAATAAATTACGGCAGCTTTTTACCAAAGAAAGTGAAAAAGAAGCAGAAAAGGCTATTTTACCAAATGATTGCGAGACCCTTGAAATTTGTGTTAATCAACTGCTGGGTCAGAATGATGATAACGAAAGTGATGCAGATTTCCGACAAAGCATCAGTTCTGCTAAGGTCAAAGATTTATTTGGCCCAGTGGAGCTTCAGCTATTAAAAGAAGGCTTTAGCAGAGTAATTGCAAAGCGCAGTGTGAAAGATGAGTACATTGACACCCCTATCAAAAACAGTCATGCTGCAGCAAAGTTTTCCAAAATGATGCAGAGGGATACCATAAAAAACCCAATCAAATATTAAATAGGAAAGCTACATGCTAATAAATGATCCTTCATCAACAGCCAAAAGTCGCCTTTCAGTTTTAAACTTTTTTGGGTTCTTGTTTACCATTAAGACTAAGATTATGGATTTATGTTTTTTTGTTCCTGTTTGTTTCATTTTACATTACTCATTTGAGGCCAATTTTTAAGGTTATCTTGTTATTTTTATTAAATTGTGATTTTGTCCTTAAGTAAATGTCTTATATCTGCATTTTTCTGATGCAATGAGAACACAGCAAAAGTTTTCTTGTTTTGTAGTTTTTTAAAGCTTCATTGGAACAGACGCTTGATGAACCCATATTTTGAAAACAGCATTTGTTCTCAACTCAGACTAAAAAGGCAAAGCTAAGATATTTAGTGCCTTACCTTACCTTCACGGCCTAATGAACCTGTATAACTTCGTAATCGTTAGCATCCTAGCCATCCTTAGTGCCATATCTTACCTTGGTGGCCTAATAAACCTGTATATCTTTGCAATCGTTAGTATCCTAGCCATATCCTTAGTGCCCTTTCTTACCTTGGCGCCTTGTAAACCAGTATATCTTCGCAATGGTTAGCATGCTAGCCATCGTTAGTGCCCTATCTTACCTTGGCAGCCCAATAAACCTGTATATCTCCGCAATCGTTAGCATCCTAGCTATTCTTAGTGCCATATCTTACCTTTGCAGGCTAGTAAACCTGTATATCTTTGCAATCGAATGTGTTGTGTAGTTTTAGGGAGTAAGACAGATCAGAGTAGAGAAAGTTCATAGCATAACATGACACAACTTGACTCTTCAAATCCAAAAGCACTACTGAATAATTGTGACAAAAGCTTTACTAAAACACTTGAAGTTTAATACAAACTATGATCTTTGACTTTGGAATAATCTTCCAAACACGATACACAATTAATTCCAAAACTAAAGCTATTTTTAAATCAAATAATATATTTCTCCTGATTACATAATCTCAACATGTGATAATATTCAATACCAGGCTTCAGAGTTCTCAACACACTCCCCTGGTTTGACTCACGAAAGTGATCAAAACTAAATACTTATACATCGATCATGCTTAAAATATAGAAAAGACTAACAAAACGATTACACAATAAAAAAAACAATTGAATACAATTGCGAGTTTTTTAAGAGACTTGATCTTGCCTAACAAGTTCATCAATAACAACAGCGTTCCGCTTAGGTCTTGCTTGCTGCTGCGCTTTGCGCTGCGTTGCTTGCTGCACTGGCCACATGTTTTGCAATGGCTGCACACATATTTTGTCAGCCTTGAGTTTATGACACTTTCGACTTCTGCTAAGATTGTGCCTAATTCAGAATTGCTTAATAAACGAGCGTCCTATAATTTTAGCTAGACAGCGCTTTACACTGCGAATTAATTTCCCAGTGCCCACCCTGCCATAGCTGATACTTCAACGATAAACTTCCATTTTACTTTATGCAATGACAAGTATTCATGATGAATAATTCATGGAGTCTTGGCGAACGTAATAATTGTTGAATTTCTTTTCCCGAAGATTTAAACATTTTTGCGTTATTGCTTATAATTGTTGCCGGCAGGCCCCTAAGCGCACAAAAGCGTCTGAACGCACGTATGAACGAGTCGACCTCGAGGGATTCGACAAGCTCTAAATGAATGGCCCTTGTAGAAGAGCAAGTAAAAAGGCAAATATAGCCCTTTTGGGATGGTTTTTCCCCTTCATTCTTGTCCGATACAACCAATGGTCCTGCGTAATCTACCCCAACATGTGTGATACTTCTGAACCACCCTTGAGATATTCAGGTCCTTCCCACCAGCACAGATTGGCAGCGAGATTGTCAAACTTACCAAGCAAGGGAAAGTCAGCGGGGTTTTGTGGCCAAGGACAATGATGCTATTTATCACGAGATGTAGTGGTTAATATTAACGACACCCTACGGCGAACATACTGGGTCCATGCTATGTTTTTACGCATCCAACACAGTACAGCAATCGAGTCCACACAGCAAAAACGTTTCAATGGGCTGATTGCCTTATTCTTCTGCTAGAGTATTCTTAACTGTGTTTACCAGTTTAGCCAGCAAACAAGCACCTAATAACTCTAGGCGTGACATGCTCTGCTTTTTAATGGGACATACCTTTGGTTTAGACGCTACAAATTTCACCTCAGAGTCACCTGAGTTATATTCTACACGTGAATACACAACTGCTCTGTATGCACGTTTGCTTGCGTCGGAAAAACCATGCAGTTCTATTTTTCTTACGGAATCCTCTTTGCGGAAAAAATACCTGAATATGCTAATGCCATTCAAAATTTCTAACTGTGAAACGTAGAACTCATATGCCTTTTTTGCCAATGGTGGCAACGGTTCATCCCAACCAACTTTATCAACGCACATTGATGGTGAATACATCTAAACATCCCAGCAGATTGAATATTTTTGCTACTACTTTAAGAAATGAATGTTTCATTTTGTGGGCGGTAGTGATTTTGTGAACTCAATTACTTGTGACAAGTCTACAAACAATTCATCGGAAATGCTGTCCCAGTTTACTCCTAGAACTTTGGACTTTCCTCGAGTACTATTTGATGGTACTGCATACTGCGAATACGTTTGATCGTCTTCTACGACTTCATTACCCTCAGATACATTACTAACTTCATCAGAAATTTTGAGAGCATTAATTTTAAGTATGAGCTGTTTATCATTAGATTCCCATTTGCGCATGTTTAATCCACCCTGTGTCATTATGTTTTTAACGCTCTTATACGTTTCGAACACTTCATTACTATTACTAAGAGTACACTACAAATCATCGGCCTATAAACAGCGTATTATGCTAACTATTTCGGATTTTGGGCTTGAAATTCATTGACATGATTTCTTATCGTTTGTCCCTAGAGGGCTGGACTAAATTTCAACCTGAGTAAAAGTTGTTTTATCGATATTGAATGATAGATTGATTCGGCTTGTTTACGTCATCATACCACAAAAAACGCAATACGTCTCTATCATCTTCATTGATGCCGATCTGTAAAAACGATCACCAGTTAATGCTATAGGTTTAGACGGAAACGGATTAAATTTTCAAACAACAAGGGCATATAATTCTCCCTCACCTCTAAACAATCATTGAGCAATAGTGATTCATTAGACGGCTTAGCAGATCCATCGAATACAATACGCAATTCGGTAGTAGCTCTATCGTTTCTAACTACTCCAAAATGACAGGAGAATGGGCATCATCCTTATATTTTAGTTCTTTGGGTACTCTTTCAATAATGCCTGATGCTAGCTGTTCTTCAAGAATGTCATTATATTGTAGCAAGAGATCGGGTTTTTCCTTAAGATTTAAATACAATGATTTCAACCTCCTTTTGCACACTTGGATATAAGTAGGCAAAGATTTTGAAATATCGTCCTTCCAAGGAAGGCTTACCTCGTATTCTCCTTCCTTCATCTTTAAGTTGGCATTCTTTATCTTCTGGTCTAGCTCTTTGACATCGGCAATTCTGGCAGCTTTGTGTTTCCAAAATTCACCTAGGGAATCTACAATTTATCTATGTTAATCATAAACTTCTGCATCAGATGGTAGGGCATCTAAACAGAGGCGAGATATAGCATTGAAACAAGAAAAGGAATTAGAGTTACTATCATTACAAGAAACTAGTCCTGAAAGCAACCAACTTATCTTGCTATTTGTTGCAACTGGGCCTGAGCTGCCTTTCCTAACTTCGCCAAGCACTATCCTAAGGTACTAATCTGCGCCAATTAAGATATCTACGCATCTTTCGCTGCTAATGTTGCCATCAGCAAGCTGAAGACCTTGAAGATGTGGAAAGCTGTTGATATCTACATACGGTTTCTTCTGCAACAGCTTCTCTGACTGCCTCCATCAAATAGAATATTCATATGTAACCTCTGGCCATTGTCTTCCCCAAAGGCGTATCTTGTTGCTGTTTGCAAAAGGATGCTTTTTCCAATTTTGGTTGTTGCAGTCACAGAGTTTTACTATTCAACTTGTTGACAGTTACCTTCAGGTTGTTCTTGTTTTGAATCTTTAAGGCAGATTGCAGTATGGTGTTTCTTATTGCATTTATGGTATCTGCCCTGGTTTTTGCATGATTTAACGTTGTGTCCTAGCTTGAGACAATTAAAGCAACGTTTTGAACTTACCAAGATCTTCTTGCGTTCTTTTGGATCTTTTACATCTTGACATTGATTAGATATTTTCCGATATTTATTTATTCCGATATTGATTAGATATTTTCCGATATTTATTTCGAGCCACTTGTAAGGATATCTCTGGTGGCATTCTTGAGATTATGACTGGAATGAGAGAGCTGCCATACTGTTGAGAGGATTTTCCAAGTGACTCCAGACATCTAACATGAATATTGATGTTGTCGAAGATATTCCTCAGTTGTATGATATTTTTGTTTGGGTGATTTTGTTTATTGATTTAGCTTATTAACCTCTCATATCATTTCATTTTAGTCGATTGCACACTTAAAACTTTGCCAAGAGGACTGATATTTGGTTATATCACCCCTGAATTTCGGTACGCAAATTTTCTGTAGCTTGACACATGTGTGTATATTTAAATAAGAACTTCGAGTAGGGCTCGCATTGATCCGAAATTGACCAAATGACCTTGCTATTGGTGATATGTTACTTAGGATTGGTGTAGCAAGAGTTTCTTGCGGTTGTGTTTCGTTGTCTTCATGCATTAGAAAGTCTTGAACGTCTCATGTTGTAGATGCATAAACAGTTTGCTTTCATTGTTTTTGAATGCACTTTTTCATGTTAATGCTTCGTCTATTTGAGAACTGATTTTGGTTGAGTCCTGTATTTCTTGATCAATTTCGGTTAATTCACATTTGCTAAGATATTCTTCGTAAAGTTTTTGCAAGAGAGCTTGTTTCTCGGGAAGGGTCTTTGAGATTGAATCCATTCGGTTTAAACCATCTGAGTCTACATTACCTGCAGTGTTATAAAGAAAAATCTTGCCATCTGCTTCTTTTTAAGTTTTGTAACAACTGCTCGGTTACCTCCTCGAATTCTCTTGTTTCTCTTGTTTCTCCTCCCTCAAGTTGTTTCTCTGACTGCTTACTGCCCCATGTTGGGTGCCATTTGTTGTGTAGTTTTAGGGAGTAAGACAGATCAGAGTAGAGAAAGACTTGTCTTCGTTTTTCATAGCATAATATAACACAACTTTACTATTCAAATCCAAAAGCACTACTGAACAATCGTGACAAAAGCATTACTAAAAAAACTAGAAATTTAATGCAAGCTATGATCTTTGACTTGGCGTAATCTTTGAAACACAATTCACAAATAATTCCAAAGCTAAAGCTATTTTTAAATCAAGCAATATATTCTATCCTGATTACATAATCTTAACATGTGATAATATTCAATACGAGGCTTCAGAGTTCTCAACAGTAAGCATATCCTAGCCATCCTTAGTGCCTTATCTTACCTTTGCGACATAGTAAATCTGTATATCTTTACAATCGTTAGCATCCTAGCCATCCTTAGTTCCATATCTTACCTTGGCCGCCTGATTAACCTTCTGCCTTTGATGCATTAACTTTTCAATAATCTTAAATTTGTGTGTCTCAAGAATTCCAAATACACTTGTTGGGATTATGATTGACAGACTAAATTTCTCCCTTTGATGCATTAACGTTTCAATAACCTTTAATTGACATGTCAAGAATTCCAAATACATTTGTTTGGATCATGATGGACAGATTAACATTTTCGCTTTGATGCATTAACCTTTCAGTCGTTCAGTTTTTAATTGACAGATTAACATTCTGCCTTTGATACATTAACTTTCCAATAACCTTTAATCCATGTGTCAAGATTTCCAAATACATTTCTTCCGATTATGATTCACAGACTAACCTTCTGAACTTTTTACTAAAAGTAAAATTGTTTTTAATTTCAAGTGGAAGCAAATCTAATTTTTTCAATTTCCCTTTTGCTTGATCATATAGCAATTCGACATTTTCTCAGCATCATTCACGTGTCAAGATTTCCAATTACAATTATCAGTGAATAGATGTGTTTTATTTTTGTTGTTGTACTGTAAATTTCTGCCTTAGTAATTGAACATGTTTTGCCAGGCAGTCTGATGAAACAAAGGCAAACTTAGTTGATCGAGGATTATACCTAATGATCCCTGGTACTTTCATTGCTAAGCTTGACTTTTAAACTTGTTGGAGACAGTATTTGAAGGTGTTCTATGCTATTGACATCCTTTAATACTCTTTCTCTCTCTTTAAGGTAAAGAACAGCATATCAAGACAGCTTTTGAAGTAGATGTTAGAAATCTTCTGAAATCATCATTACAATTGATGCCAGCAACATAACTAAAGAAACTGGATTCATGATTAACTATATAGAATTAAGTACATAATATATTCATTAATATGGGTTTCAATATGCTTAAGTGTTCAAAATACAAAATAGAACTCTCAAATACAGACAGAATATAAACAAAATATTGCTGAATCAGCAGAAATTGACAAAATCATTGAGAAATATATAATAATGGCTTTTTGAGGATATGAATGGTTAAAAGATTTTCTTTTCCTGTGTTCTTCTTTATTTTGATAGAATAGCATAGCTATTTTTAGCTAGAACTTATTTTGTCAATTGAAAATTTGAAAGGTACAACATGGCATTTTATGGCGATGCATAAAATAGATATGAACGATTGACATATTAGAGAAAAATGACCAAAGCGTACTTAGAGTAATCTTGGTATTGGTATGAGTAGGCCACATGATTAGGTTTTGGCCCTGAAATTCTTTAAACGTTTCAATGTTTCAATTACTCTCACAAGCCAATAAAAAGAGTGGGGAATTGAAGAAAGCTAGAAAGGCCTAAATTGTGTCAAAGGTGTTCATAGTACAGCTTCAAGGAATTTGTAAGACTTAGAAAGTTAAATTAAAATACTATATTTGTTAATCAAATAAGTATGCTTGCAAGTCTATCGTGTTTTTTCTGTCATAATTTCTTTTCTAGAAAGTCCCTAATGCTGTACACTTGGGTTGGATGGCTTGTTTTTTTCATCCAAGTTACAACAATAATGGCAAGGAGGGGAGAAGAATCATTCTCCCACTGCACAATTTTGAAAGAGGAACACCTTTTAGACAAGGAATTTATTGTAACAATCGAGCAACCTGCCTAATCTTTGTTTTTGCTCTTGATTTCGAAGATTTACATGGAAAGTGTCATTTTAAGCCCAGGACACATTTCGGCAAAACAATAGAAGTTACATGATTGATGACATCACAAGGGCTATAAAAGAGAGTTGAACTGCAGAAGATGGTAAGTGCTTATATTTGACATGTTACATTCGAAGTACATGAACAATTTTGTTTAATTGACAGATGTAAAACAAATAAGGTTATTAAGTATGTTGAAGGACAAAGATAGTTTAGTTACAATGGCTCATCAGGTAGATCACTCAGTTATTCAGGGATAAGTTAAAAAAACTGATGGAAAATACAAGTGCAGATTTGAAACATGTCCCAGAACTTTCCAATATGATGGAAAACATAAATTGAAACATGAAAAATCTCATGGCCTCCATAAAAAGATGTCACTAAAAGCATGTCAACTGCAAGTTCAGAAGATATCCGCAATTACCAACTTGCTTTCTTGGACTATTGGATGCTCCTGCTAAACTTTTACGCTGCTGTTCCTGAGGGTTATGGGTTTAGAATAGTGAGATGCTGGAAGTTCTTCCTACTGCACCTGAAAAATGATGCAGCTCGCAGCCGAAAATATGCATTGGAAGCGATGTATCTACTGTGCCAAGTACAGTGCATCTTTAATAGGATTCATTATGCACTCAAATTATGCATATAATCTTTAACCTTGTTTGCTCTTGTATATATATTTTAACACACAATATAATTATTAGTCAATCTTTAATCTCAGTTCGAGTAGTGTCTTATTTTTGCATTCAGTGAATTACTCTGATGTAACAGATCTTTATTCTTGTTACAAATGGTGGAGAATCCGATATTTTTCTTGTGATTCATATCTTCCTCTTATAAATGTTGAAGAATCTGGCTTTTTTCGAAGTTTCAGTATAGCGTTATTGGTTATCCAGGATATATACTATCGAGTATAACGTGAGTTTTCTTCGTCGTTATTGCGCGCGACGAAGGAGCGAGCTTACTAATTGTGGGCTTCAATCAGCAAAACTGGGCTTCCGTTTCGTCTGCTGACAGCGCATATTTTTCAATTGCAACCACAGTGTTAACAGCTTTCGGCTGTGCGAAGGGATTCGAAGGAATTAATGCATGACATTTTAGCAAACTTCGATGTTTTCTTTCATGGTTTCCCTCTCATAATGAAGTTGTGATCCTCAAGAAGCTTTTTCTGGTGTTAAATGTAAGTCGAGAACGTAGATAATATTTGCTTTATTTGTTTCACCTCAGAAGGCCACTTTGGTAACGAATTGAATTTGAATGTTTTTTATGTTTCTCATGCCCCATTCTGCCATTTGCATTATTGATTATGGGCTGCTTTTAGGCCCATGAAATCAAAATTTCAAGATGGGTAGTCTGTAGGCCTGTACTGCAATAAATTTTGTATAGCCGAAACAGATAATAATATGATAACTATTTGTTTTACCTGTGAAGGCCACTTTGGTAACGAATTCAATTTGAGTGTTTTTATTTTTCCATTTTACCCCGGACTGAAATACTCATGTCCCATTTGGGCTGCTTAGGCCCATCAAAATCAGACTGCGATAAATTCTGAATAAACAGACAACAATATGATAGCGAATCGGCTAACACTACCATTGCACATTTTTTACTTGAAGCAATCCTTATAAAAGGAAATGTATATTTTTTTCAGCAATATTGTCTTCTCGTTACCACAATACGAACCAACGTTTATCAACTTCAATACAATCTAAGTATGTTGGGATGATTTGGTTGCCCATTGGCCTTTAGAAGATGCCAAAAGAGTAAGATCCAACGTTTGTAACAGGGATAAAACAGAATGGAAATGTGAAAAAATGTGATGCAATGCCTGTGTTTTGATGAGAAACGTAACTTTGTATAGGTTTCCATACATTAAATGATTTACTGTAATTTAGTTGGCATTATTGTTAATTTTGTACTATAGGCATATTAGATAAAGGTGTTTTTTCTATGCCCCATGCATACATAAGACAGTGCTTTCCTTTTTGCATTCAGAAGAAACAGCTGTAGGCTTTAAACTTTTCTCATTGCAGGAGCTGATCTAGATTTTTGATAGAGGGAGTAGCAAGGGTTACAGAGTTGATGGGCTAAGGCGCGAGCGAAGTGAGTGCCTATTGTAAGAGGAGTGCATTTTTGACCTGATGGCGGGGTTGAATTGCGTTGGTGGCATTTCTCTTGATCACAGAAAAGGAAGTTTTGAGACATTTTACTTAATTAGAGTGAAGATACAATTACTTTTGCAGATACAATTGCTTTTCAGAGAAAGTAGATGCATTGGTTTCATTTTTCACCTTTCGTCTTTGGAACTTCCTTCAAAATATAACTAAATTTTTCGCTCACATAACTATATTGAACATTTGTACACTGTATTTTATGCTGTATTTGTGAGTAACCATGCTCAACGTTGCATGATACCGTGGTCCCAACTCAGGTTACAAGTTTACGCACACTTACTAACATTTCGTTACTTCTAGTTTTAAAGATATAGATTGTTCTCGTTAATATTGGAGACATCTGCTGCTTAAAGCTCCTGTTCATGGTTGATGCTGAATTCGTAAGTTATATATATAGAGACAGTTCCCGTCTCGTAAATCTGATCTTTTGATTGGTTTCTTGTTTTCAGTTGTCTTAACGGAAACAGAACTAAACAGAACTGCAGTTAGCCGTATATTTTTTTATCAACATCGTTTTTATTTTGGAATCATTGGACTTGATCTGATATGGCATATTATTCTTGTACCTACTGTAAAGGACATTGTCAATTTAAAAAACACTTGTTTTAAACATACCACAAAGTTTGACAATATCAATGGATGCCATGACTTTTATCGATATGGTCATCGAATTTGAAGAAGATCCTAATTGTTGTATTTTTGGAATAAATCATTCCTGCATTATCTGTTCAAAATCAAGATGCAGAGCATATAATCATGTTTTTTGTGTCTTCACACAAGAAAATGTTTTGCCGACGTCGATGTTGCTACCAACAGACACATCACAATGGACGTTTATGACAATACAACCGCATTTTCTCGTGATGTAGCAAACAATAGCTTTTCTATTATTGGTTTGTCAACTGTGAATGTTGCCCCAGAGAATTCGTTGTTATCACTTATGTTGACTATTATTACGTCTTTTGGACTCAGATTTGATATTACCTAGTGTAATTGCATTGTATATTAGTCCTGTTGTTTTTTTTACTGTTCATGTTTTTTTTACTTGTTTACTTGTTACTTTTTTGCTTGTTTACTTTGTTAAATTTAGCCATTTAGTTGCTAACCTTATAATAACGTAAAAAAAATAACTTTCTTTCTTTTTTTCTGTAGAAAGGATGGACTGTAATAGGATAAATTATGCACATAATCTTTAGCCTCGTTTGCACTTGTACATCTATTGTAACACACAATATAATTATTAGTCAATCTTTAATCTCAGTTCATGTAGTGTCTCATTTGCATTCAGTGAATTACTCTGATGTAACAGATGTTTATTCGTGTTATACATCCTTTCTCCACGTGACAACAACAACTTGACGTGGAATCGTTTTTACAAATCGAAAGGTGGGCAGGGTGGAAATATTCCACCAGCCCATGCTCTGGAGCACAACAATTTTTTGAAATCAATTCGTCACCATCTGGGGCCAAATGCAGTAAGCCTCAGGGCCGTTGACAGATATTGCAAAGCTCTTGGTTTTAATAAACTGGTTATTGACAATTTTTATGCTGAAAATTTTCTTATTTAGCGCTCAGGCAAACACTCTAGCACATCAGCAGAACAAGATTTAAAATAAATAGTTCAAAACCCTGTGAAAATGCAATGATCGTGACACCAAGCCGAAGATACAAAGTCTTCAGTGGCTTTAACAGCAACTTACTTGCGAATTTTGGCTTGCATAAAATGTACCAATGGATTGATGAACAAAAAAAATATATAAAAATAAACTTGCAAGGTAGGGTAGATAGATACATCCTTTACATACCTATAAAATATTCGACAACATTATATAGAGTAAGAACTCCTTTTTCCAGTAGATACTGTATTTTATAAATTGCACTGATTTGAAGAAATATGGGGGAAAGTTCATAGGTACCTTAGAGTCCATAAATAATAATTAGAGTTAAATAAGCTAATTGTTATTTATTGTAAAGAATGTTCAAAAAGTGCAAAATACAGACTTGGTGAAAATTAGTTACTATCACCTTCTCTGGATATATCAGCACTGTCACAACAGTGAAGAGTTGAAGGGTTGGTTTCACCTGTCTTATCAAAATCATTTCCCATCTCGGCAAGAATGGAATCTTCGATCCCTAGCTCAAAAAAGGAGTCATCCTGCACAGCTTGCAAGCTTGTATCTAAATTATCCTCTTCATTTTCCATAATATTGTGAATATTCTCTGGTTCAGTTTCTCCATCTACATCTGCAAAACCCACATTCAGGATGTGCAGAATAATGTTGGCATGCAAATTCCTCCATATTTCCGCATTGTCATACATGTCATCCAATATAAAAAGATTTTTACACTGATCACTCACTTGACTGATATGGAAGTCATAAATTTGGAAATACAGCAGCATTCATCTTTGTCACACTCTGTTAGAACTATCAAAAACATTTGTTAACAACAGCTTTTGGACATTTCTATCTCATCTCAAAAAGAATTTCTGATTCCAGAAGATGGTGTGTTTCTATTGGGACGCCCACCCATATAGGTTGGTTTTGGAAGTACGAAGATTCATACTCAAGGCATAAATTAACAAGTGAGTCCTACTTCATCATGGGAAAGCTGCTGTGGTTTTCTGTTCTTAACTATATACACGCAAATGGAAACTCACGTGGTTGTTCCACTTGTCAATAAATCACCACCAGTCATAAAGAGGAGATGTTTTGTTGTTGATGCTCCTTGACCGTAGTTAAGTAGTCGCTGTGACAAGGTCTTCCCGATGTTCATTGCTTTTACATGCAGCAAAGCAGTTTTGTATTCACCTTACAACGTAATAGATTGGTATTTACTTGTAGTTCTGTGAATGTCATATTACTTTCCCATATCCCATTTTGCTTTCATTGACTATTGAAGCTGAAATCTTGTTGTGGAAACAGCATTGTAAAATTTGGCAATTTAAAAGCAACATTCCTAATAGTGCAGGAGATTAGTGCAGAAATACAGCAGGATTGTGCAAATTGTGATACAAGCAACAAAATTTCAGAAAATACTAAGTTTGGTACGCTGAAAAAGATGTGATATAGACCCAAGTCATATCTTGCCCCTAAGTTCTATTTTTAGACTGGGGTAATCTCGTCCAGACCCCTAATCATACAATTGGCCATAAACTGAGAACGCCAGGTCATAGAAAGTCACAATTCACAACTTAAACGCAGTTTAATACGCTGAAAAAGATGTGAATTAGAACCAAGTCATTTCTTGCCCCTAAGTTCTATTTTAAGACTGGGGTACTCTGGTCCAGACCCCCAATCATACAATTGGCCATAAACAGAGAACACCAGGTCATAGAAAGTCACAATTAAACATAAACGCAGTTTGATACGCTGAAAAAGATTCGATATAGACCAAAGTCAATTTCGGCCCCTACGTTCTATTTTTAGACTGGGGTACTCTGGTCCAGACCCCTAACCGTACCATTTGCAATAAACAGAACAGGCCAGGTCAAAGAAAGTCACGATCACCACATAAACGCAGTTTAATACGCTGAAAAAGATGTAATATAGACCCAAGTCATATCTTGCTCCTAAGTTCTATTTTTAGGCTGGGGTACTCTGGTCCAGACCCCCAATCGTACAATTTGCCCTAGACTCAGAACGCAAGGTCATAAATAGTCACAATTCACCACATAAACGCAGTTTAATACGCTGAAAAAGATGTGATATAGACCCAAGCCATATCTTGCCCCTACGTTCTATTTTTAGACTGGGGTTCTCTGGTCCAGACCCCTAATCATACCATTTGCCATTAACAGAACAGGTCAGGCCATAGAAAGTCACAATTCACCAAATAAACGCAGTTTGATACGCTGAAAAAAAAGTGATATAGACTCAAAAGTCACAATTCACCGTGATACATTAAAAACACGTTATATAGGTAAAAATTATACCTTGCCCTAACTTTTATTTTTAGACAACCGTAGTCAAGCCCGGACCCTTAATTCTGCCATTTTGCAAGGGTGCCATCTGTAAATTACCAGCCCCACTTAATAACATCTGGTAATGATTGCAATTTAATCAAACTCTGATTCTATACATAGCTGAAATCCAGCAAATCCAGCAATTGCACATACTGTATCGAATCCAGACATCGCATACCAGAACATGATGCCGGTGCAGATGTCACGACCAACAGCATACATGATTTCATGTATGGGATGCCACTTTGTACCTTTCCAGAACTAAGCTCCACCCAGAGCTCCTCTATATTCAAATGCGTAAACTGAGATAAAGAAATGATCACTACTTCATAATCGGCAGTTTTTATCAGGACCTTGTTATGACTATGCAACTCGGAGGTGGGGTTCTTATCTAAATTTTGGGTAGGGGTCTGCCGCTGGCATATTAAAAAAATGGTACCCTTGGCTAGACCAATATCTGCCAAAACGATACAGCCCTTGGCCAGACAAATACGCTCGAAATTGTTGGTCTTCAGACGGAGAATTCAAAGTGACCTATATTCTTTTTACCAGTTCCCTTTAAAAATGTTTAAGTTAAAATTTCTACTTTGCAAGGCTACTAAATACGAAAGTGTGGCCGCTCCATTGCCAAATATGATATCCTTTGTTAGACCACAATTGCCAAAAAGTATACCCTTGGCTAGACTAAAAGTCTGAAAAAGTATACCCTTTAGCGCAGCACATCCCCAGGTACCCCCCGTGCCATGCAAGCCACAATTTGATGCATGAAGAAGAAGCCTTGTATCGGCTTCTTCGTGATTGCAAGGACTAAACTGACTCTGTAGAACTGTTGCCTCATTGGTGAACATTTGATCCATGAAAGTGACTACAACTATTCCATCTAACGAAATGCAATGAAAAACAGAACTGGCTAAAAATTTAAAACGTTCCTTCTTATTTGCACTATCTTTAAGGAAATTTTTCAGCTTTTTGGAATACTATGGCCTGATCTTTTTGGGGGTCTGGACCAGATTACCCCAGTCTAAAAGTAGAACTCAGGGGCAATTTATGATTTGGGTCTATATCACATATTTTTCAGGGTATTAAACTGCCTTTATATTGTGAGTTGTGACATTAAATGGCTTGGCCTTTTCTGTTAATGGCAAATGGTACGATTGGGGTTCGGACCAGATTACCCCAGTCTAAAAGTAGAACTTAGGGGCAATCAAGTATAATCACAGATTTCTTCTTCTGTCGACTATAACCTAAGTAACACATCTTCACTGTCGTTTGCTAACTCTATATGTTTGCAGGTAAAGTGAGCAAGTTCTCCACTCGAGTATTATGTGCTCCTCATCAGCTTGCAGTCATCATCAAAACAAACTCTGTGTACTGTTCAATGCAAAAATAGGAGTGTCTCTGGTGATGGTTTTAATAAAGAGATGATTGTAGGAATCGACAGAGTATACTGTGACACAATGGGCTGGTTTTGCCTTTTTCTCTTTTGGCTCAAACAATCCACTGAGGTGAAACTCACATTTACATGCTGTTGCCTTTCTTCTGGTGGCATATTCAGCATGGGAACTAAGGCATGTGCCATAATGTTGTCTTGTTGCCATTCTGAGTTTCGGTTGAGACATGAATGTTGCATAGACATGTTATGATTTGTTGCGTAACCCTGCAAGTAAGCAACAGAGAAAAGTTAGTGTGATTGTCCCAACCACAGCCCTAGAAAAATTTAAGGATGTCCCTAAAAAAATTTTGTAGCACCAGATGCCTTTTTGACAGTGTAGGCAGACATGTCCTGCAACAGAGACTTGTTATAAATAAATTGTGCAAGGGAAACTGTCTCTTTAGCATCTACTCTTGGGTGCCTAATTGTAGCCTGCGTGCAGCCTCAAACTCTTCTCCGAGAAAGAGTAGAGTCTGCGCAACAATGAACGAAAGCTTGTACTGGCCTCTTTTTCAAATTAAGTGTGGCGGTAAATCTTTTGTTTGCCTATTGTTTAACAACCAATCAACGCTCTCTGGCAGAAAACTGCCAGAGAAACATGATTGGTCGATTGCTTATTTCATTGTTTTAATATAGTCGCGCCGCGTTGACACGGCTGGTTTATGCGTCGCGCACCCTTTTGCCAAAACAAAATGGCGAATGTGTGCTTGGTTGCTGCACGACCTGCACGAAAATATTTGTTGGAGTAAAGGATGGTTTATCGGTGATCTACCTTACGAAAAGCACTATTGTGATCAACTGAAGCCATGACAAGAATAGAAACAAGCCCGACATGGATTTTCCAAAGCAAGTTGTCTATTTCTAGGCATGTAGACTAGATAGTAGCCTACTTAGGTTTATCTGAAGAGGGTGCACCCAGTGTGCCTGTGCACAACAAAGAACAAAAAAATACAGATAGTAAGGTTTAACTTGACTTGTCTTGTCTGGTAGATTACATGCATTTAACTGAATCAGTACAAATAATAATACCTCCCGGAGTAAATTTTCAGTGTTATAAAGTAACAGCTGTGATGTTTGAAGGATTTCTAGGCACAAATTTGTGAAAGTTTACCTATGGTGTTTTTGTTTTCTTTCAATTTAAGTCTTTCTTCAGAAACTAGAATCATTTGCTCAACCATTAAAATGCTTTTGAAATCATTTTAGGGCAGCAAAAGCCCAAATATTTTTGCCATCCTTCCCCAAAGCTGTCTTTTGGTCAATGTTTACAACCTGAAAACATGAAGTGTGGATAATGATGACATCTATAGTTATTGGCAGATTATTTTTCAGTGTTGTTTTAGAGATAACAACACCAACTTAGCCTTTAGAGGTTTAGTGGACATTTTGCAAGCTATCCTTAGCTTTGCACCTTCTTTATCTGTGCCTTGGTTTAGTTTCATGGTTCAATTAAATGTACATTCAGTATTTAGTCATGAAAATTAAAACTTAAACTGGTGGCAAATGTAACAGCTTGCTGGTCGATTAAGATGGACACAGTGCTGGTATAAACTAAAAAGCAGAAAAATGTCTGTCATATCAAATCTATGAGAAGACCCATAGCCTACAATATTGCCTACAATACCCATAGCCCACAATATTGACAAATTGTTTTCAAGTTTGATCAATTATCAAAAGTTAGTAACTACCAAAACACCAAAAAAAATCATTGTAATACACTGCCAAAATTCATGGCAATTTTACCAAAAAACTATAAACCAAGGATAAAAATCAAGCAGTTAATTGAAGAATAACTGTGACTGAGATGGATGCATATTTTGAAACTTATGAATACTGTAACTCCAGTACCAAGAAAAGTCCAAACTATACATTTCAAGCCTTTCCTTGATCAAGCAAGAATTCTTACTGAGGATAATTTGAGAGTTATGCAAAAGAAAAGCTATTTATAAACAACAAACTTATAAATAAAAACAGTACAGTAAAAAGCTTTGCATCTATCTATGCATCTAGGATATATCAATCAACCTATTTGTCTGTAGCACTTTTTCCTAGAGAGATCAAAGGAAAATAAAATATCCAAGATAGCTAACAAAATATAAATATATGAAGATACTCCTCCAAGTCAAGTGAAAGAGTTATAAACACCAAATACCAGAAGATGCTGTCCAGGTGATATTTTGTCAGGTCTTTTAGCCTGTGTTTAAAGTATCCTCAAGAAAAAAGTTCAACTAATTTAATTGCTCTTTAGTTTAGATTGAAAGTTTTTGTTGAAGAATTGACAGTAGAAGCAGCACTGTTCACAGAAGCAGTCACATTTATATGAATGGCCAGCATCTACGAGTTATCGGGCCTACGCAAGAGTTTAGGCCCCAGCAACAGACGGGAAAGAACTTTTCACTTTCTGCTTTTCAGAAAGATTTTCTTGGTCAGACGTCTTATAAATGTCCAATGCAGCAAAGTGTAAATACAAAACATCATTTTGTTTTGAAATTCATCGCAAAGAACTTCTTCGCAAAGTTACGGAATTACACAAAACAGCTTAAAAGTTCAAACGAACTTGCTCAAAGCCCCAAGTGCTTGTAGGCGGTGATTAAAACGCTTCGCGTAGGCTCCAACGGTTGTTTTCATCAGAAAGAGGCTGCATTTTTGCTGACTCAGCGGTACAAGCTTTCTTTCATTGTTGCGCAGACTCTACTCTTTCTCGGAGAAGAGTTTGAGGCTGCACGCAGGCTACCTAATTGCTGTCTCCCCACTGATTTATTTTGTCGAAAAATTTCCATATATTAAGATTTGAATGAATATTGGTGTCAATGGCATTGATATTTCTTAGTTTTTTTACTGTAACCATCTTGGAATAAAATTTCACTTTTTAACTCTATCTGTATTTTAGAATGATGGAGTACCTAAGATTACAAGTGCTATAGGGCCCGTCCGTACTGTGTTTAAGCATTTTGGTGACAAAATTTTTCAAACAAATTTGGACCCTCCATTTATTTTGACTCCCCACAATAAGATTCTAGATGCTGTTCCGACCCCAGATTCTAGATGCTTGGCATCTTGTACAACCCTAGCTGGAGTCTCTATTTTTTTTCTCCACAAGTTTTCTTACAAGTTTCAAGGAATCTTTTTCAAATCAATTTGTTCAATAAGAAAGTTGTGCACTTTTTTGATGAGTGAAATGACCCTTGTTTCAAATGTTATTGAATGATAGAAATTTGTGCGTTAAAACCTGGGTACATGGAATATAATATAATACATACAACTGTATACATACAGTTAATAATGTGTACAATACATACCCACACTAACTTTTCTTTGTGTTTTAATTGTTTGTGTTTCGCATCAAATTTTGTTTAAATCTTAAAGAAAATGTAGACATTTCAGCCCTCAAAGTTGCTTAAAGGTTACTTAACATTTTTTGTACCTAAGAACAACCACTGATTTTGTGGGTAAAAATCATAAACCTGTAGGCTTACAACAGGACGTTTGGAAGACAGTACAAGTCAAAACACGTTAGCTAAAGAACTTTAACATGCAAAACAAAAAAAAATTCCTAAAAATAATAACGCATATAAGCTTGGTTGTTTGCTAACTTGAATACAAAACTTCCACTGCAAATGAAAGGAGAAACCAAAGAATCCTCCCATAATATTCAAAATGGTTTGCATTTTTAAAACATTACCCGTGTGCAGAAATGAAGACATCACTGGCACCTCATTTTCCTTGAGGATTTCAAGAAGGGGAGAACTTTGCAGTTGAAAATAGAATAAACTTATATTCTATAAGCATTCTGTAAAACAGAGCCTAGCCTTATGTTCATATATGCATTGAATTGAATTGCATTTATGCTTTGCTGCAAATTGCTAGGTGTACTGTATTATTTCTTGTTTTTTTTTTCAGGTTCCATTAACTAGTTCTTTTTTCTGCAGAAACACTTTTCCTGAAGATAATACATTTAATAATTTCAGTGTAGGTCAAATTCTCCTGCATACCAGAGAACAGAGATATATAGTGCAGTGTTATTAAATTCTCAAGCCATGCAAACTGTCAGACAACATCCTCAAATTGTTTTGCTAACAGTTGAAATGTACTTTCTTCTACCTTCTGGCTAGGTGATAAATGATAATGATTTCAGTGACACTATGTACTATGATACAGTGCAACATCACACAACCCATTAGATGAGTTGAAAGAACTTTATAAATTTTTAAGAGAAACTGTGTTAATTGAATGTTAGTTGAAGTTTCATGAATGCAGAAAGAATAACTGTTTTCCTCACAATAAATAAATTAATAAACATATTAACAATATATAGAATATACAAACAGCATAATAAATATATAAACAACTAAAGTTTGGAGTTCTTGCACAGGCATTCCCTTGCTACACTGATCTCCTCTTGCATTTTCATTACTAACGCCATGTCCTCATCCGAATCATTGATATCAAATTGTAGTTGAAACCTGATTCTATTGTTGTTTTAATCCAGTTGATCAGGACATGCTTTAGTAGATATTTTTTCAAATCATAGTCAAGGACTAGTGCTTTAACCGTTTCTATTTCTGTAATTAAAATAAGAAATTAGTTGTTTGAAAGATGCTTTACTTTCGGCTGAAAGTCCCTGACGAATGTCCTTGAGTGGTTTTAATTTAGTTAATGGTGTGTTTACTTTCCTAGTTCATCAAAAAGATTTAATAATAAAATATGGCCTTAACGGACCTTGATGAGCAGCATTATCTGTCTACCAAGGGTCTCCCGGGTCTAAGAGTTTCTCATACCTGGGAAAGTCTTCAGTCACCTGTGCTGAAGCTCACCAAATGGCTGTTGCAATGAACTGCCTACTTTCCTTACGCTGCACGAGGGTTCTAAACTGCCTCTCATGACATTGGCCAGAGCATTCGTCAATAGCCTTTCCAGCCTGAGAGGGGTTGTGTTAATTAGACGATAAGAATGATGAATATTGTTTAGTCTTATTAGTTTTAAGAAAATTGAATTTTTGAAAAAATTCTTTAGTGGTCCAAATGGTCCAAGTGGTCCCAGTGTTCGTGTGGTCTGAAATATATTCATTTAAACTCCGACTGAGCAGGTGAGGTGAGGTTTTGATAAGCAGTATGATAAACACTATTTAATCTCATTCACCAATGTTGTTAACATTGTATATCTTACAGCAGGATACTTGAATAAAAATGAGGAAAACATTTAATTCGTACTTACTACTTTCTTTGATTTGTAAGTCTAGAAATAATGAAAAATATTAATTAGAAATTTGTTTGAAAAAACAGGAGTTGGATAGAAGAATTAAAACGGGAGTGGGATAGGAGAATTGAAACGGGAGTGGGATAGGAGAATTGAATCTAGAGCGGCAAATTAAAATTGAAACAGGAGACATTAAAACGAGGAAACATTTAATTTCTACTTACTACTTTCTTTGACTTAAATAAATATAAATTAGAAAGATCTAGAGTTGAGTTTGAAAAGAATTGAAATGAGAGCGGGAAAGGAGAATTGTGTCAAAAGTGGGAAAGAAGAATTGAGTCGAGAGCGTGAAGGAGAATTGAGTCGAGAGCAGGAAATTTAAATTGAAGCGGGAAATTCAAATTAATTTAAAAGATAGTTATAAATTTAAAGAATCAACTCACAAGCTAATTATAAATATTAAAGAATAGTACTTACCGCGTTCACCTTCAGCTTGAACTAATTAAGTTCTTTGTTTGGAGGAGAATTTACCCCTGCAAAAGGGAATCTCTCAGAATCCTCTTCAGGTGCAGTGTGGCTTCTGAGGTCTGTGCTGCAAATCTGACGCTGGGAAGGAGTCTTTAGTAATTAAACTCTTGTAAATCTTTAGTAATTAATTATCTCGCCTAGGAGAAGCTTCGGGAATCCTCTTGACGTGCAGTGCGACTCCTGAGGTCTGCACTGCGAATCTACCGTTAGGGTGGAAATTCTATCATTTGAATTAAAAAGTCAAGGTTCTCATCACTATCATTTGCAAACCTCGTTATTCTCGCCAAAATAAAAGGATTTCTCTCTTCTAGCGTATGGTAAGGTCGGTGAATACATGCATCATAGCTCTCTTCGGTAATGTTATCAACATCGTCCAGACTATCTTCGCTATCATAATCAGCAACAGGTCTAGTAAGATAATAGCCACCACCACGGATACCTGCGTCGTCATCGTTGATGGTGCTGAATGCTCTGTCTGTTATCTCTTGAAGCGCTGTTTGCACCATTACATCACACATTACAGGTTGTGCTGACACAGATTCTGAATGTTGCGTTGGTGTTTGAGCAGCAATCTAATAACAAAGAGAATATTTATATGAGAAGATCTTTCCAGTCTAGTAAGTGTATTTAAATGAGTATAACTTATGCTTTTACAAATTACCTCTAGTATATCAGCATTGAATGGTGTGAGTCTGCATAATGGCCATGAATTCATTCTCACTCGCCATCTGAAATAAAAAGAAATAAATGAATGAAATGAATACATGAAAATGAATACATGAAAAAAATAATCAGTACAAACAAATGTCTGAAAAATGGTTTCAAATCTACGATGGGAAAAAAACCAGGAAAAAATTGTAAGAGACCAAGAAGCGGGTTATTTAACAAAATGCAATTGAATCGGATGCAGTAGGGAAAGAGAATATTTCAAGAAAAAATTATGTTGAAAATCAGAGAAACAAACTACAATATTCTTACAGAAGAAATGGCGTTGAAGCAACAGGTGAAGATAGATTATGACAGAGACAAATTACACATCTGATTCTCACAACCAGTAACCTGTCCCTTATCGAAGCGATAATATGGTAAGCATTCTTTGCAAACAGGAGAAAACATTAATGTGAAAAGGAGAAACTTATCTCTGAAACTAAACCTGGATGGCCCTTCACATACATCATACCAATATCAAGAGTTTGGGACATGTACAAATCAAAATCATTTTTTCTAAGCAATTTTTGAGTATCGGCAAGCAACATCACTAAAGTAAAACATAGCATTTGGGGTAACATTCTTCTGCAGATAATATGCATAGCCAAAGATCTCTCCTCTGAACATATTAACAGCTCAAAGGGCAATACCTGTCTCATCTTGAGTACGTCCATCTTGGGAGAAATTTCTTGCTGCCAGCCACTGAGTGGTTCCACACAGGCTTGGGTCAGTTCCTCGATTGAAGAGACTATGCTGATTATCTTGAGTGGACAATAGATAGGAACAAACAATTAACTCATGGAGAAAATGAGCGGGCTAGAAAAGAGAAAAGTTATAAAAAATGCATCCAATCCAGACTTCCTAGAGTTTGTGATAATATGGCCATAAACATTGTACAAAATTTTTTTACTGTCCTCTATGTCTAACATCATGTCAAAGGCAAGAAAATCGGAAAAGTCAAGGAAATGTCAAAGCCAAGAAAATCAAAATCTTCCAAGCTGTCGAAGATCCTAAAGTAACAGAACTGAATTTTGAAAATTTCAAGAACCAGTGCTGGCCGCCATTTATTATCTATGCAGATACTGGATCCATTTTGGAAAGTTCAAACAAGGGAGCTGCTTATCAAGAACAAAAGCCAATCAGTTATTGAATTTATGTCAAGCCAATCGATGATAGATGACAACAAACGTTGGAATGCTATACTGGCAAAGACTGCATGGAGGTGCTCATGAACAGACGGGATGAATTGAATGAGGAAATATGAGCAGTATTCAGGAAAACCATGCCAATGATTAGATTAACATCTGAAAAAAAATCCAACAAAACAAGGCTGCACACTGCTATTGCTGGAAGAAGTCAGTTGGTGGTATGAATAGAAAGAAAGTCAAGGATCATTGTCACATTACAGGAAAATACAGAGGTTGATCATATCCAAAATATTGCATATCCAGAATATTGCAGCTTAAATCATCTGTATCTAGTAACAGACAGCCACAAGATCCTGATCGTCCTGCACAATCTGAAAGGGTATGACATGCATCATATCATGTAGAATTTTAAAGGCAGAAATGCAAAAATCATGACTGCTCAGATTGATGCTCATACTGACGTTAATAAAGATGTTAAGGAGCAAATATTCATGGAATCAAATACATCAACACCTTTGCATCTCTGAGTACAAGTTTGTCAACACTGGCCAACAACCTGCCAAAAGAACAATTCATCTCTTTCAAAGGCTATCTGCATGATGAGATCACCCAACAATAGTATCCTGAAATACCCAGAAATGAAGACAAAAGAGTTGAAGAATTGAAAAGATAATGTCAAGATATTTTTGAACCTGGTGCAGTATGTAAAAACCCACTAAAAGTTGAAGATTTTCTGGATTATAGAAATTGGAAAATACTATCAAAGAGAGATTTGACAGAGGCTGAAGGTGAAGAACTTGAGAGAGCTGAAGAAGTTGAACATGTTTATCCCTACGATTGGAAGGATAGTGCAGAAAAATTTGAAGAATAATCTCTACTACAAAAAGAAGCATTTTACAACAAACTCATTGATTCTAACATCAGTGATGAAAATTTTGAACATGTTTAGCAGGTTTGGCAATTCATCAACTGTCAGACTTTTCAAGATTATCATGAACTGTATCTGAAAACTGATGTGTTGCTGTTGGCTGATATATTCCAATTGTACGAGTCTGGAATTCCACAAGCTTGATCCTGCACATTATTTAATTGATCCTGCACTGGCTTGAGATGCAATGTGGAAGATGACTGGTGTGACACTGGCATTGTTGTCAAAAGAAAATAATGACATTCTCCTTATGCTTGAAGATGGCATCTGTGGAGGTGTCTCGATAGCAGTGAAATACCATGCTGAATCAACAGAAAACAACACACTGATGTATCTGGATGCAAACAATCTCTTTGAATGGGCGTATGGTGGTTTCAAGCAGTTTACACAAGAAGAAATCAGAAACACAAACATCCAAGCTTTGCTGACAAGATCCAATGAAGATGATGGCTACATTCCCAAAGTCGATTTGGAATATCCAGTCCAGTTACACAATCATCATGCAGATCTGCCGTCGGTGCCACAAAAATTGCAGGTTCAAGAAGAGATGTTATCAGAGCAACAAAAGCAAGCTCATACAGAACTTTTCCCAGGAAAAAAATTTAAATACACACCGAAGCTGATACAAAATCTGTACAACAATGAAGAATATGTCACACACAAGAGAAATTTGATTCAAATTATTTGAAGTAGTGTTTGGAATTGGATTTGAAGCTGACAAGGGCTCAAGAGATTGTCGAGTTTAAGCAAAGTAGTTGGCTGAAAGAGCACATTGATTTCAACACCAAGAAGAGAACTGAAGCAAGAAACAACTTTTTAAAATATCTGTTCAAGCTGATGAATAATTCCGTTTTCGGGAAGATGATGGAAAATGTAAGAAATAATCACCGATTTGAAATCTGCACTGATGGCATAGTTCTGAGAAGATGGGTATGAAATCTGAGCTTTTACGGAATAATTGAAATCAACGAAGATACGCTTTTGCTAGAGAGAAAGATAGGAAAAGTTGTACTCCACAAGCCAATGTATATTGGTTTCAGTACATTGGAAGTCAGCAAGGCATTGATGTATGATTTCCACTACAACTTTGCAAAGCCAAACCCTCGGAATGTGCAATTAAAATCTCTAGTGATTATGATAAAAAGATCAAATAATAATGCAGTCTTGAATAATATCAACTGATTTCCCATCTTTACTGATTACATCTGTACTGATTACGAAAGTCATAGTCGTTAAAAATTAATGAACAAGGTAGAGAATGTATGATGATGTTTTTGACTTCATCTTTTCTGAATACACCATGGAAATGAGGTAGCTTTTCACATTTTACGGGTAAGTTATTAATCATTATATCATCCATAATTACCAATCACAAATGATGTTTCTATGACTATCGATTTGGATGACTCTATCAAATTTACCTAAAATTACAATGTTCATCAACCTGTCAACGGCGTTTGCAAAATTTATACTTATTCTCAAATTACCCTCTCTTTTAGGCAAATATTACTCATCTACTCAGTTTCCTTTTGGCTTCACATCGAAGCCATAGATTGTTGATCCTGGTTTGAATCTATCATAATCAATAAGGCTAGGTGAAATATTCAAGCTAGTCACCAAATGACTGTAATCATCAAATTAATCATCATCATAATTCAATCAAAGGGGCGGGGTAACTTCTTGATTGCCAACAGTCACTTGAATGGCAGAAACTGAAGCATGTCCAAACTCAAACGGATTTTTCTGCATCTGCTCCATTGTATGATGAATTATCCACCAGTGCAATCTCTTCGGAATCTTCCGTTGCAAACATTGTCCTTAACCCAGCTGGGTAATTCCATATGAAATCATCCAGAGGCTGACACTACTATATCTCAGATATTTACTATTATCACAAAATATAACCACTATGATAAAAATAAAAAGCCCCGAAATTTCAGCTTCATATCTCTCACGGTTTTCTCTTAATCAGACTTTCAAATTTTGCTGGTCAGTAATTTTCACAATAAACGCCTCTCAGTTTTTTGCATTGTGCCTCAAAAAAATTATCAATATCTTGGTAACCATTTCATATATGAAAATAGGTGACAACCCATTTCTTTGCCTGCTGATTTCAAATTTGGTATCAGATCACTGATCACATGATGGGAAAATATCATTTTTGGCATATGACATTGAAAATTTTCATTTGTGGAAGTACCCCCTTTCAACAGTAAAATCAGGGTTGTTGACCACTTGTGACATAAAATGTAAATGTTCCATCTTAAAGAGTATAGCTTAAAGTTACTGTGGAGCAGAGTTTTAATTTTGGTATATGAAAGGTAAGAAATGCATGGAGCATGAAACTTTTGCTTTTAGCGAACTTTCATAAGCAATAAAACCAAACTACTGCAAGTCATAAATGCTAAAAACTTTTATATATGATTTAATCTTGAACTATATTTGAAATCTGAAATGTATTAACTGATAAATATAGCAAACAATAAACTTAGCTTTCTTTCAATAAGATATTATGATTACATTATGATTTTTTGGTGAAGGCTTTAAATCTCAGAATGAGAAAATCTTTAGTTTATATGCAACTGGCAAATTTTACAAAAATCAGCATCTGTTATGGTGTATATTCTTCCATTCACAGTAGCTGGAGTGTCCATGCTGCATATTATGTCATCGATAGGCACCCAAGATGTCTCTCTTCTTCGAGCTGCTTCACTATTTGGCCAATAAAAGTTTCTTGTTGGTCCATGTGGGAGCATAAAAACAATTTTGACATCCTCAAATTCAGAACTTATCTCCACTATCATTCAAATCCACCAAAACTGCTTGTATTTACATGCAATATACTGCATTAACTCAAATGATTTATCAGTCTCGTGCCCTTTATTCTGGAAATAGAATGACTTTGAAAAATTCAAATCATCACTGGTTCTTTTATATCGTAAAGCAAGAGTAGCTGGGATTGGCTCAAAATAATATGATCTTGTGTCAGGGATCGTTCTTCCAACCATGGGTTGCAGGAGTCGTGGAATTTTGAATGAGAAAGACCTTTTGATCCATAAATCATCTATTTTGTATATCTCTCTCTCTCTCCATGTTATGCTTGCGCGTGGCTGATTGACGTGGGATTGAGCAATCATGTCACTCAAAATGTAAGTTGAAACCTCTTCAGTTCCTAAATATCAGATGGGTAAGACACAAGAGAACTGGGAACAATAGATTCTATTGTTTTTCCAGCGTCCCGTTTTCTCCTCATGCTCGAAACATTCCTCAACTTTAAATAGAGGGATGCCCAGGCAATCCTAGGGTAAATTCTCGAGACATACGGGGGCTCGTATTACAACTAAAGAAAGAGAGAAATAAAAACATAAGGTTTGTGGTTTTGTTGACTGATTTGGTTTCGTTAACTCGAGTACGAAAAAGGACAGTGAGAATAATTTCTGTTGGACCAACATTACACTGGATTTCTCTTTCTATTTTTTTTGCGTACCATGCCATGTTTTCATTCTGAATCTTCTATTACAGTAAAGAAATCCTAACTTGTTCAATTTCAATCATCACAAAATTACAGAGCGACAATGCTTACTTCTAACTTTGGTAGGATTTTTTCTAGTAATTGAAGCGACCTACCTGTAAGCAAACTTGGGTCGGTCCATTCTAAACACGCCTTGAAATTCTGTACTAAAAAACTAGGAGTTTTGAAAATCCCCCGTCTTTCGGGACGAAAGCTCACTTTCCAGTGTCATAGGTGTGACGTCACACCTATGACACACCATTGTTCTTGTGTTACAAGCATCTGGAGAAAGCTGAAACCAGCAAGTTGAAATGTGTCTTACCCATCTTATATTAAGGAACTGAAGAGGTTTCAACTTACATTTTGAGTGACATGATTGCTCAATCCCACGTCAATCAGCCACGCGCAAGCATAGGATGGCGCCCTCACAGCAGAATACAGAGAGAGATATACAAAATAGACAACTTATCCATCAAAAGTTCTTTTTCATTCAAAATTCCACAACTCCTGCAACCCATGTTCCAACTTGAAATCTTTCTTCTTGCGTGAAATCTTTCTTCACATGTGTTCCTTTTAAATGTATTTAAAAATTATTGTTTTAATAAAACTATTGCAATATTCTGTCATAGCATCAATATTTAAGATCTGGTCGTTAAGTGGTCTCTGTAAACTAGCCCTTGCTACTGATATTTTACAATATCGTAAGTTTCAACATAGTTACAATAGAAACACTTGTAGAGGTATGGTACCGAGTACCCCAGTATAAAAATAGAATAAGGGGGCAATTTTCACAGGGGTCTGCATCCTTTCTTTTTCAGCTTATCAAACTGTGTACACTTGCCAAGTTTTATTGCAATATCTTAATTCCCAACATAGTTACAATAGAAACGCTTGTAGAGGTATGGTATCGAGTACAACAACAACAACAACAACAACAAAAGACAAAAGAAAAGAAGCTCGAGGCGAGGGGTCATTTACGCGAGGAACAGAATCATCATCATAAACATTTAAACTCAGCACTTAACAATCAAATAGCAAAACATGTGCAAAGAAAACTTTTATGAAGGAACAACTTGTAAGAAAACTGCTAATTTGTCAATATTAAAAAGAAGTATAACGCATATTACCTTTGCCTCATCCTTTCAGTCCAGTTATACTAGTCTTCAACTTCAACCTTCAAGTACGTGGCTTCTTTGGTAAACTGGAACCGCTCACTTTGTCCATACAAGGCTCTTGTCAGCTCGGCATCTTGTTCCTTCACAACATTTTCCCACAGTAGATGTATGAACTGGAATTTACTGATATCGTCCTTCTTCGAGTACCCTATTGCAACCTTTCTTGCTGCAAGTATAGAGTTGACAGTTTCTGCTTTTTTCTTAGCAATCACCCTCAAAGAATCTTGAAATATTTGTTCCTCCTTTGAATGATGTATTACAGTGGGGCCTAGCAACGTCGCTCTCACGAACTGCGAAGGAACATTCTTTGAACGTGCTTCAATGAACTGATGGCGATAAGTAACAGGTGTCACTTCGAAGGCTCCATGGTTGAACGTTGGGTCAACAGACAAGGGAAGTCCCGATTCTGCATGCTCTAAATCTCTCTTCATTCTATTCGTACCAATCACCCATAAATCGGAAGGAATGTCTGCATGATACCAAACAATTGCATCTTCAGCCAGTTCAGCGTTGTAAGCCAATAACGCCTCGACTTCGTTGTCAGGATTTGAACGTTTTCTATCAGGATTTGAGTGAGCCAAATCGAATATCTGCTTTTTGATCTGGGGACATCTCCATAATCTCCATGCTGGTTTCGCAGAGCTCCTGTGTACACTTCACTTAATTTCTTGCCTTCGCCATGAGATATCTGGTCGTGTATGTTTGCAAGAGTGCTTTTCTTTATTGGATAAAATGAAGTGTTGGTATCGGATCTTTTCCTGTTGCCGTGAGGGGTACTTTGAAGTTTACAGCTGTTGCATCACCACACGTTGTCTTACTGATAGTGTATTGAAGTACAACCGCATCATTCAACAGCTCTCCATTGCTCTTCGTAAAGTACGAGATGCAACGAATCAAACCATAATCATTCTGTTTTCTGTGCACCCTAAAATGCCATTGATCTTCTTGCAAATCCAATTTCTTCATACTGATGACTTTTAAACTTTGTCTTCCCAAATCGTCTTTATGTAACTCCACGGTGCGTGTTTTTATTTCATGGCAGTATTTGAAGACTCCATTTAGATCACTTTGTGTATCATCAGGACTTTGTAATTTTGTGTTGTCAATTAGAAACACAGCATTTCTCCTGCATGCTTGTGGAACCCTTTGTGACTTTGGAAAGCTAGATTTCACCAACGCCAGTTGTTCTCCAAATGTCAGTCTTCTATCTAGTGTCGATAAATACTGTAACTTGTAAGGACCCCATTCATTTAAGGAAAGGGTTGTCCAGTTTATTGATATGCATAAGTCACCGTTGCTATTTTGAGATCCATTTGCAGATTCATTGATTGCAGATTCATTGATTGCAGATTCTTGCGCTTGGCTGGCAACTTGACTTGCTGGATTGTTGTTCTTCAAGGTCTCTTGTGATTCTGTGGCTGCAGCCTCGTCAGATGATGTTGATGATATTGTTATGCTTGCATACTTCTCGCCGGTTGGATGATTTCCGTCGGACTCATTCATGTTGGATGGAATAATAGTCTTCAGCTCAAATAACTGTTGATGGGACATATGTGATGATTTCAGACCTGACACCTTCAATCGATTCCAAATCCATTTACATAGTCCCTGTCCTTCTGAGAAGACTTTAATTATTCCCTTGCCGTTTCCATCTAGAGATTCTGGAATGGAGTGTGTGTCTATGCAGAAGAATTGTTTCTCCCATATACCAACAGTGAACGTATACGGTGGTATTGTAACAATAGCAACTCCGCTAATTTTATTTATTGCTGTTAACAGCTCCTTTCTTCCATCTGCAGAAAATACTTGGTGCCCAAAACTCTTTTCACTTAGATCGCATTCAACAACGAGGTCTTTGGATTTCATTAACGCATATGCAACTTTCGTTTCATATAGCTCGGTAACATCTCTGAACTTGTTGATTGATTTCGGAAATTCCGTGATGATCTTGGAGATATTTTCTGCGAGCTTTATCCAGCTTTCGATGCCAAACAGAAGAAGCTGCTCGGCGATCTTTAATGATAGAAATGCACATGAATTTGTCCCGTCATTGTCAGGAGGCACAAACTGCCCTTCTTTGGAAATGCATTTTCAAAAGACGAGCCTTGATGAACTTGCAAATTGTACGTTTGTGAGTCCATTTTGGTTGAAAGAATGCTCTCAATTTCACTAAGTGTTGGACGCTTTCTGGGATCTACGATAATACCTGACACAAATGCTTCATAAACCTGAATCCAATCAGTTGACTGTAGATGATCATACGTACCATCACCAAGAGGAATGCAACCAATGGAGATTTTATTGACCATGAAGTTGTGCCAGGTATTCATGGCGTTTGCTTTCTTAACTTCATCGAGATAGGGAACCTTGGCAGTTGGATTTACTAAACAAAAGAATACCATGGCCGTACTTTCAGTGCCTCTTTCTCATATG